>PVIC010005154.1:0-59151 GCA_004025085.1 Thryonomys swinderianus
ATATATATATATATATATATATATATATATACACACCCTTCTGGGCTGGAGAATTCACTCAAATATGCAGCAACTGCTTGGCAAGTGGTAGGTCCTGAGAAAACCCAACCTAACCCCCTCATCACACCCCACCCTTAATCAGGCCCTATATTCTAACAGCACAGTTATCTATACTGTTCAATGGTTTAATTCATGGATGAATACAGTGTCCTATGATCTAATCACTCTTTAATGGCCTCACCTCTGAACAAGTGATACTTTGGGGGGTATTTTTTGATCTAAATCATAACTCTGTTCTTCCTTCTAGATTTTCTATATATACAAAAATATGTAGGTATAAATATAGGTGAACAGTATACATATATGGACATATCTATAGTTTTATCACCATAAGAGTGTATCATAACAATTAACAGCTTGCTTTAATACTTTCAAAACTTGACCGTCATTCCATCTCCATACGTAGTTATTATATTGTTCACTTTTATACAATTATTATACCATATTCCTTTGGCAATGGCTTCAAATTTGCCTACATAATGTTGCACATTACTACTAGCACCTGAGTCGTTCTAAATATGAGTTGGCCTTAATGACTTTTTCTTTAATACAGAATGTTAAAAATTTTAAATTGTTAGGCTGGGGATTTAGTTTAATGGTTCCAGTACCCACCTGGCAAGCACAAAGTCCTGAGTTCCGTCCCCAGAACCACACATCATCATGCCCTGCAAGGTGGCTCGCGCCTATAATCCCAGCACTTTGGAGGCAGATGCAGGAGGATTGCTATGGCTTAAGGCTTGCCTGCGCTACATAGTGAGTTTGGGACCAGTCTGAACTACAAAGTGAGACCGTGCCTCAAAAACTAAAAGAAATAAACTGTTTTCTATTCCTTTTTTTCTATTTACAATGTCATTAGACATATAGAATTTTCAGTTTTGCATATATTGAATATAAAAATATAACCCTGAATCGTATAAATGCATGTGACTATAAGTGTCAGTCAAAAATGAAATTTACTTTAGTTTTTTCCATAGGTGTAAGTCTGCTTCTTATTAATAATCTGATATTGTTTAAAGCATTTTTATCTTAATTCTTGAAGTATAGTAGTTCAGTAAAGAGTGTTAAGTTGTTTCTTTTAGACATTTAAGGTATACTATTATAACTGGAAATTTATAAGTTGCCTTATTCTTTTTCCTTTTGAAAACTGTGAATTTCCTTTTTCTGAATCTATCCTCTCTGTGTTTGAATTGCAGCAAGATGACTATATATGCTTAGGGTTTGTGGAGATTTCCTGAAAATGTAGTTAGGTGTTGTTTGCAATGTTCAAGAACTTTATAATTTTGTCTTATCATTTCTCTCTTCTGGGACCATAAATTACATATAGTTAATGGGTTTTACCACATCTATTTTCTTTTTTTTCTGAAGTTTTCAATTTTTCCTCCTTCTGTATTTTAACTTGCTAATTCTGTTTTCTTACAGTTATTCTTGCTCTTTTTCTAAACTGCTCTTAAACATACTTTCAATGTTTAATTTTAATTATAGTATGTTGAATTCTGAAATTTCTAGGGGATCCTGAATGTTGTGTTGAACAATTATAATGGCTCTGGAGAATGTTGTGAACCTCCAACAAAAGTTAAAAAAAAATTTTCTGGCTGATTATACTGATCTTGTCATCAGTTATTTGTAAGCTTATTAGGAAAGATCTATTTACTGCAATTCTACTTTTACTGCTAGGGCATAAGTCAACAAGTTTATTGTATAAAAGGCTAGACAGTAAATATGTTCAGTTTTGTGTGCCATGTGGTCTGTGCCACTTTGTTGTCACAGAAAAATAGCTGACAGGCAACATATAAATGAAAAAGCTTGGCTATGAGCCAACAAGACGTTATCACTAGTAAAATTCCAGGTTCATATAATGCTCAAGTGTTATACAGCAGTGCTTTTATGTTGCTTATTTTTAACCTGTAAAAATGTCAAAACTATTCTTAGCTCCAAGGCCATGGAAAACAGATGACAGGCCAGATTTGGCCTTCAGTTTCTACTTTACTGACCCCTGCAGTAATCTGACATCCTTTACTCCTACTGAGATCTCTTTTGGTCTTTAATTGAAGGCCCGTGGGTTCATCAAACTCTGTCTGACTTACAGGCTTTGGACTTCGACCTGTGTTTCCACCTGCTGTTTGCTATGGGTTTCTCTGGGGTCTTATCCTACACATACTGTTAAGGAAGCAGGCAATATTGGGAAATACATTTATATGCAGGTTTGGAACCTTTTCTCTAAGGTCTTATCATTAGAATTTTACTCCTCAGGCCTCATCTGTCTGGACGGGTCCACATCCCTGCCAGCTGCTCTTTTCTGCTTAGACTGTGTTCCCTCCTCCCCACACACAGTGCATTAGAAGATGAGGAGAAAGAGTCACGTTGAATATGAACATGACATCAGTTTGAGTATGAATATATACAGTCCTCTTTCTGTGATTGTAATTCATCAAATATTGCCATAATCTTTAAAAAAATCATTTTCAAAAACTTGCTCTTTATATTGTGTCACCTTTTTAATTGTCTCTTTTCAGGAGAAGTAATTTTTTTTTTTTTTGAGACAGGGTCTCGCTTCGTAGTTCAGGCTGGCCCTGAGCTCACTATGGAGCCCAGGTAAGCCTGGAACTCAGCAATCCTCCTGCCTCTGCCTCCCGAGTGCTGGGATTACAGGCGTGAGCCACCACACCCGGCACTGTGGTATGTGGTATTGATTGCTGGTGGGCGTGAGTCACCATGCCCAGCATTGTATGTGGTTACCGGGATCACTCAGGACGTTGTGCTTGTGAGGCAGGCGCCAGAACCACTAAGCTAAATCTCCGGCCCAGGAGAATTAATCTTTTTACTGAGAGCAGATGTCTGTACAGACATCTTAAATGAACACAAACAATTTTTAGTTTCGAGGTTTCAAGTAAGCTTAGGAAGCTCATTTTCCCGTAACACTATGTCTTTCCATATGCTCCTTTATAGCCTTTAGTTTCAACTTTGCATTTGAATTATGTTTACATTGAAATTATTGATCAAATTGAAATTTCATTTCGATAAGAGATCTGAAATACAACATTCGTTTTTTTCTTCAAATGGTCTGCTCTATCAGCATAGCCATCCTCTGCCTCGGTCGCCAACCTTGGATGTTCTTTAGTCCTGCACTGTTCTTCCTGGGTCAGATTCCCCATCTTCTAACCTCCTCTCCAGCAATCCTGGCCTCCTGGAATGAAGCATCACCACCTCTGCCGTGTCAGCCATGAGAACCCTCTTAACCCCCCAAGACCTACCCTTTAACTCTCTGGCTGCCCCTGTGTTCATTTGTCCCACACTTCAGGATATCTGCATTCCACCTGCCAGGAATCCCACAGTGGCACTTTCCCTCTCCAGAGACAGCTGTGCCCGTTTGTATGGGCACATGTTGAAACCTGCCAGATAGGTATCTCTTCAGATGCCACTGTGCCCAGCTAATTCTTCTCTTTCAAATTTATGAAGAGTGTGTATCAAAGAACTCAGCCTTCCAACATCTTTTTCCAGTTCAAACTGTTCATCTGTATAAACACATTGAGTGGCTAGGTTTTTCGTTTCTTTTTTGTGAGGACATGTTGGCAATACATAATTATTACATTAATTTTGGAGAACCAGTTCACAGTCGTATGGCCTCTTAATAACTTTTACCTCCCCTCTCCCTCTTCACTCTTTCTTTGACTCCTGTCTCTAGGGCCCTTCCCTTTGCCACAAAGTTTCCATCCTCATTTTGGATAGGTGAATTTTTAAAAAGATACCATTCACAGCATGCTTCCTGTAGCCTTGCTCGTGTGACACATTCATAAAAGTGGCGCGCCATCCATTATATCTCCCATAAGCACATGGCCAGCCCTTTGTTATGGTGCTCATCATAAGGACAAGTCCATGTGGCATTCCTGGAGTTGTGTATCCTGTGTGGTTATTGACTACACTCTAATGAAATCTGGATAACTCACCCTTGTAGATGTCTGTTCTATTTCCCTGGCCCTTGGGGAGTGGTTCCTGATGACCATCAGCCTAGAATTTTCTCTGACCATTTGTTTTTCCCACATAGACTGAACTTCTGTAATTCAATTCTTATTTCCTTTCTATCCTCGCACTGAGTAGGTTGTAAAGCAGTCTTAATGTTACTTCTGAGAGCTGTGAGAAGACACTGCATGAGGACACTGAACCGCAGGGACACTGGAGCTGAAGGCAGGTGGGTACCATCATTGTGTACTTCTTTCCTTTTTGATTTACAACTCAGCATTGTGTAAATAAAAGGGTTAAGTGCCTGGCCCACTGTCATACAGCTGTCTTACATGAGGAGGCCAGCCACTTTTCACCACTGTTCAGAAACCTCACAGGAAATTATGACCTTCTAAAGGAGCCCTGGGGAATCTTGGCCTTTTACTGATGCAGAGACCTAACCTAGACTAATGAAAATTGGCACAAAGATCAATTATAACCAGATAAGGGCCCATTATCACTCCAATTTCCTTCCTGTGACTGTGACCATGGACACTGGACTTTTCAGTAATCTGCATAAATGCTTTTCTGTTCTCAGAAGAGCTAGCAACACTTGTGATTTAAAAAAAAAAATATTTTCTGTTTACAAATCAGTGTTTAATCTACCCCAGGCAAAAAGGGCCCAGGACTGATTATGCTCTTCTGAAATTTTTTCCTGTCTATACCCTGAATCATTTCAAACATGATATTAAGAAACAGCACACATATTTTAAGAAGCATTCATATAGACATGATGTTTCTAATTTGGGGGAACATGCCTTAGGAATGAGGAGAGAGGGTTTGAAAATGTTATGGAATTCTAAGTATGTTTCTACTATTAGTTTCCAGCTCCACTCCAAGATAGTGTGAGAGTTCACTTTGCATGATTTCCATTTCTTTGGATACATTACGGTCTTTATTATTGCTGTGAGCATGGTCTACTTTGACTTAAAAAAATTCCCAGAATAGGAAAATTTATAAAGATAATAGTTCAGTGGTTGCCTAGATTGAGGGGGAAGGCTTGGGAGATGATAGCCTGTGGGAGTGTTTCGATTTGAGATAACAAAAATTATATAACTTTGTGGTCATGATTGTAAAACTGTGTGCTAAAATCTACTGAATCATACCATTTAACTTTGTAAATTGTATAAGATGCAAATCTTTGTTTAATAAAGCTGTTATTTAAGTTTAAAAGGAAAACATTCATGTATAATCTGAGTCTTGAACTTGGAAAGTGGTGTTAAACACGTAAAATAATCTAAATTTTTACTAAACCTTAGACTAGGTTTTTACAAGCTTGGTACTATTGGCATGGTGGACCAATGGATAACAGTCTTTGTGAGACACACCCCGGGTTACACAGGAGTTCCCACTGGTGCTTACAGGAGCAGTCCTCTTGCAAACACTTTGGTGACCAAGCATTTGACTGAACATTAACAAATGCTTTCTGACACCTTAAATTGCCACAGGTGAAACTGCTGCCTTGGAGAAAGTGAAATTGAAGCAATGAAATCCCTTTTATTACTTCTAAGAAAATCTGTGTGTGTGTGTGTGTGTGTGTGTATTTCATATATATTTGAAAAAAATTGTTTATATTCTAACGTGTATTTAAATATACTAAGAAACTTTGCTGAAATGTACCTAAAATATATATTTAGATATAAAAATATTAAGTCTTTGCTTTAAAGGCAATTTATGAAACTTTAGAGAATTAGCAAGAGATCACACTTAGGCTCCAAGTTAACACATAAGGGAGTTTTAAACTCTAAGGAGTATTCTGTATTCTGTAAAAAAGAAAAGAAAAAAGTTTAGGGAAGAGTAAGTTAAGTTCTGTTAAGTTCATGTATAACAGTGCTCATCACAACACTTCCATGTTTTGATCCTCCAAGTTGGAAGGTACATGGAGACATAAACTGTACTTTTTAAGATTACTCATTATGGAATATTTTGTCATGAATGTCACAATGGAAAATATTGTTAGTAATTAACAACAAACTCACGGAAATCCTCCTGCCTCAGTCTCCTGAGTGTTGGGATTACAGGCTCACCATGTGACACCATGCCTCGGTCTTTAAAAACTTTTTCAATTTAATTGCAGGATTTTTCCATAAAGGTAGTTCTTACTGTTTATGATATTTTCAGCATTAGGAAGATTTAGAAAAGGTTAGTTTTAAAATGTGTTCATCAACTGTTTTTTATGCAGCTCATCATAAGTATATACAATGTGTTCATCATAGGAAGTATCTACAATGCATAATAATGTATAGAGGAAATTATATAATCTTATTCAAAGAGAAGCTCTGTTTTATTTTAATTTACTCCTTTTTAACCATCTTTTTGTACACTTCTGAATAGTAAATGTTAGAAAGTATATATTCTTTGTATTTTATTTTTTCATTTAACATTAAACCATATTTATCTAAAATATTACTAGTTGAAGATATGATTTTTAAGAAATAAGTTATATTCTATGATTTTCTATAACATAGATTTATCTTTAGTGACAGACATTTAGACTGTTCATAAAATTTTATTTCTCGAAATTAATACTATGATAGAAACTAACAATGTAAATGTTTTCTAAGAATCTAGTGAGATTTTACTAGATAGATTCTAAGTATTTTCTCAGAATAGGTTCATAAAAATCCAATTGTTGCATGAGCAGTTTAAAAAGTAAGGTTTAAGATTTCCCATATTTTAAATTTTTATTTATGCAACAGAAATGTAGTTTCAATTTTATTATGTAAAGGAAAAATCTGGCTCTTAATATTCCTTTTATATACACTTCTATGATGATTTTTTTGTGTTTAACATTTTGTATTCTTTACTATTCTTAGATTGGATTAATTTTGTAGCAGGAAAATCTGGCCCTATGATTGACTGCAACATGGTGACTGATCAAAGGATATTTTGTCATTGACTTTCACTTGTTAGATCTACAATTATTTGAAACAAAGGCAAAAGTAATAGTTCCAAGTCTGTCAAAAGCTATTTCTCTTATGTGAAATCTTGGCAAGTTCTCCAACAGTTCCTTAATTTAATGGTTTTTTTCCTTTATTGAGTTTATTGATATATTATAGGTGTATATTGTGATTATATTTATCAATAAGAATTTGTACCGGTACATGATATATTTTGATTCTTTTTTTTTCTTTTTCAGTGTTATTTTTTTGTTGTTGTTGTTGTTGATTTTTTGAGACAGGGTCTTCTTTTGTAGTTCAGGCTGGCCCTGAACTCACTGTGTAGCCCAGGCTTGCCTCAAATTCATGGCAATCCTCCTGCCTCTGCCTTCCAAGTGATGGGATTACAGGAGTGAGCCACCATGCCCGGCTATATCTTATTTTTTCCCATTCTCTTGCCCTCCCTTTAACCTCCCACCCCTATATACATAAACTTTGTTTCTGTTTTTTTTTCCTTTTTACCATCAAATTTTTCTTTCCCTTCTTTGCTTTCTCTGCCTTCTTCCTCCTCTTCCCCTTTGAACATTTTCTCCCTGATTTCATTTTAATGTCTCATAATTCTGGCATGAAGTAGCTAATTTGTTATTTTTTTTGTTCCATTGTCACTGATTTTTTATTGAGATTAGATAAGAAACAAATTCCATGTTTTAATATTTTGATTAAATAATATTAAGGATATGACCATGTCCATATACCAGAGAGTCGGTTATATGTTTTTATAAATATAAATACCATTTAGGTTTCCAGTGGACTGAAGGGAGCCACATGCACGGACCGGGCTGCAGGCCGTGCCGGCCGTTTCCGGCGGACTGAAGGGAGCGGAGCAGCCCACTGTATCCTGGAGCTGTGCAGTGAGGAGTCAGGTACGGACCCTGGGCGCCAACCGCACTACAGAGGATTGAAGGCTTCTGCCCAGCCCAAACCCCACCCCGGAGATGCGTTGTGAGGACCCAGGCCCTACAGGAGCTGGAGCCATCTCCTGCATCCCTCCACAGGAGGTGTGCTCCTGGAGCTGCACTGAGACACCAGGCAAGATAAAAAAAAAGGGGGAATCTAGCTTCTATTTTGCCATCTACTCCTAGATCCCTCTATTCACCTCTTGTCCCCACCTGCCCTCCTATCTTTCTGTCAGAAGCAATACCCAGAAGTAAAAGACTCTTAGGATGCCCTATTTCTTCTTCTGTACTATTATAAGAAACCGTGCAAAGCCTCCAACGGTCTCACAGCATACAGTTCGTACTGTTGTACATATGCCCTTTTATCCTGTAGTACCCGCTGGCATATATGAGGTTCTAGGATATAGGTGATCTTCCTAAATCTGATAACCCCATTTCATTCTCCTCCTGTCTCCCTACCTCCCTGATTCCCCAGTGACTTTTTATCCCCAAAGGGTTCAGGGGCTACATTTATGATCTGTATGTGGTATACACATTGCTGATTAATTCTAAATTTTGGCATAGGGACATAGAGGTAACTCATAAGCTCAAAGTCTCCAGAATAGAATTTAACAAAACTTCTTATCTTATTTACTGTGTTTAATACTGATATTGGCATTTATTGTATTATGGGTAACAAACATGATGTGATTGTTCTGCTCAAATAACTCCCATGAAGTGTCAGAAGTGAGAACTCCCAAGGGTCATTACAGATACAAGGAGGACCCCCCAGGAAAGTGCTGCATCCAAAGGGCCCCAGATAATAGAAAGAGGCCTGCAACAAACATTGCCCTGTCATCAGACAAAGAAGAGTATTAATAACAATGAAAGAGTAGAAATGAGAAAATACACAAAAAACCAGACACAAAGATCACCACCACAGGGAAATTCAGAGAAAAGGGAAATAGGGCAAACTGAAACTCAAACACCAGGACTCTTAGAGATGGTAACTAAAGCACATCTAGTAAAATGGAAATCAGAACTCATCTCTGAGATCAAAACAGAGATACTGTCCTCAGTGAGAGACATCATTAAAGAAGAAATCAGTGAGATGATAGAATCCAAGATAGTGGAAGGAATGGAACCTTGTGAAAAGCTTCAAGCAGAACTCCAGGGAATGATGAAGGAGAACAAAAGCTTGTAAAGTAGGATGAATGAAGCAGAGAACTGAATCTCAGACCTAGAGAACAGCATAACAGCCAACGAGCAGGAAAGGTATAATCTATGGAAAAGAGCAAGGGACCATAAAAAATCAATTCAACAGCTTCTAGATGATTCAAAGAAAAATAACATAAGACTGATTGGAGTCACTGAGGAAGCAGGGGACAGTGTAAAGGACATAAAAAAGCTATTGTCAGATATACCAACAGAAAACTTCACAGGAAAAGATATAGACATACAGATAAATGAGGCCTATCAGACTCCAAAACACTGTGACATAAAAATAGCTACACCTAGACACATAATTATCAAGGTTCCAGATGTACAACAAAAGAATGAAATACTGAAAGCAGTGAGAGAAAGGAAGAAAATCACCTACAAAGGGAAGCCCATTAGGATCACAGCAGACTTTTCAACACAAACACTCAGTGCAAGCAGAGCGTGGAGGGAAATATTTCAAGCATTGCAGGAAAACAACCTCCAACCTAGACTGTTGTATCCTGCAAAATTATCTTTCAAAATAGACAGGGAAATAAGATACTTCCATGATAAAGAACACCTGAAAAACTTTACAAATACGAAACCTGCACTCCAAAGCATACTAAAGAACATCTTGGAAAAAAACACAGAAAATTCCATACCCACTAGACCAAGGAGAGTGAACTTATTGGGGCAAACAAGAAACTTAATAGAAAAGGGGAAAAGCAAAGAAGAAAAGAACCAAGAACAGGGAAACATGGCAGCTCTGAATATGTCCATATCAGTCATAACCATTAATGTCAATGGCCTCAATGGGCCAATTAAAAGACACAGACTAGCAGATTGGATCAAGAAGCAAGATCCTACAATCTGCTGCATACAGGAAACACACCTAATTCGGAAGGAAGCCCATAGACTAAAAATAAAAGGTTGGAAAACAATCCTCCATGCCACAGGAAACTGCAAAAAAGCAGGAGTGGCTATCTTATTTGCAGACAAAATAGATTTCAAACCCAAACTGATTAAAGGAGATAAAGAAGGTCACTATATTCTCGTACAAGGAACTATCCAGGAGAAAGAAATAACAATCATAAATATTTATGCACCTAACTCTAACGCACCTAACTGTATAAAACAAACATTACTGGACATTAAAAGCCAGTTATCCATGAATACAATAGTATTAGGGGATTTTAATACTCCATTGTCACAAATTGACAGATCAACTGGACAAAGAATCAATAAGGAAATACTTGAGCTAAATCAAACTTTGGAGCAAATAGACTTATTAGATGCCTACAGAATTTTTCACCCTTCAAAGCGAGAATATATCTTCTTTTCAGCTGCTCATGGATCATTCTCCAAAATAGATCACATTCTAGTCCATAGAACAAGCTTAAGTAGTTGCAAAGGAATTGAAGTTATCCCCTGCATACTATCAGACCATAGTGCCTTGAAACTGGAGTTGAATAGCAGAAGTAATTCCAAGATCCTCACAAACACATGGAAATTGAACAACACTCTGTTAACAAACCAGTGGGTCACAAAAGAAATTAAAGAAGAATCTAAACAGTTTCTAGAACTAAATGACAACGCCAGCACAACATACAGGAATTTATGGGACACAATGAAAGCAGTTCTGTGAAGGAAATTCATAGCAGTAAATGCCTACACTCGGAAAATAGAGCAAAGTGAAATAAACAGTCTAATGATGAACCTCAGACAACTAGAAAAAGAGGAGCAAAACAAACCCAAAGCACATACTAAAGAGGAAATTATAAGGATCAGAGCAGAAATTAATGCAGTGGAGACAAAGAGAACAATACAAAGAATCAATGAATCAAAGAGTTGGTTCTTTTTTTTTTTTTTTTTTTTTTTTTGAGACAGGGTCTCGCTTTGTAGTTCAGGCTGGCTCTGAGCTCACTAAGTAGCCCAGGCAAGCCTGGAACTCAGCAATCCACCTGTCTCTGCCTCCCGAGTGCTGGGATGACAGGCATGAGCCACCACGCCCGGCACTAAAGAGTTGGTTCTTTGAAAGGATAAATAAGATCGACAGACCCTTAGCCAACCTTATCAAACAAAGGAAGAAAAAGGCTCAAATCCATGCTGTAAGGATTGAAAATGGGGAAAACAGCACAGACCCAGAAGAAGTCTAAAGTATCATAAACACATATTTTGAATATCTATACTCCAAGAAGATGGAAAATCTAGAAGAAATGGATAGATTCCTAGACTCATATGAACTTCCAAAGCTGAATGAAGAGGATATAAAAATGTTAAACAACCCGATATCAATCTGGGAAATTGAAAGTGTAATAAAAAACCTACCAACAAAGAAACACCCTGGTCCTGATGGCTTCACTGCTGAATTCTACAAAACTTTTAAAGAAGAGTTAATACCAGTACTTCTCAATCTCTTTAATGAAATGGAAAGGGAAGCAGCACTCCGCAAATCATTCCTTGAAGCAACCATCACCTTGATTCCAAAGGCAGGGAAAGATCCCACCAAAAAAGAAAACTACAGGCCAATCTCTCTAATGAACATTGATGCAAAAATCCTCAATAAGATACTTGCAAACAGAATACAGAGAGTTATCTAGAAAATCATACACCCTGATCAAGTCGGATTTATCCCAGGGATGGAAGGCTGGTTCAACATAAATAAATCAGTTAATGTAATACACTATATTAACAGACTAAAAAACAAAAACCATATAATTATCTCAATAGATGAAGAAAAAGCATTTGACAAAATCCAACACCCATTTATGATCAAAACCCTACAGAGAATTGGAATCAATGGACTTTATCTCAATTTAATACAAGCTATTTATGAGAAAACAACAGCCAGCATCATACTTAATGGGCAAAAAATGAAACCTTTTACACAAAGGTCAGGAACGAGACAAGGATGCCCATTGTCACCACTCTTGTTCAATATAGTGCTGGAAACATTAGCCATAGCAATCAGGCAGGACAAAGATATAAAAGGAATAAAGATAGGAAAGGAAGAAGTTAAACTGTCATTATTTGCTTATGATATGATACTCTATCTAGAGGATCCTAAAAACTCAACCAAAAGACTGCTAGACTTAATTACCAAATTTGGTAGTGTTGCTGAATACAGGATCAGTGCTCAAAAATCAACAGCCTTTGTCTACACAAACAACAGACTCACTGAAAGAGAAATTGGGGAGGCAATCCCTTTCACAGTAGCATCCAGAAAAATGAAATATCTAGGAATCAACCTAACAAAGGAAACACCTCTACTCTGAAAACTGAGATAGAAAAGGAAACCAGAAAGTGGAAAGATATCCCTTGTTCCTGGGTCGGGAGAACCAACATCGTCAAAATGGCTATACTCCCACAACTACTATATAGATTCAATGCAATTCCAATTGAAATTCCAACGTTATACTTCACAGAGTTACAGAAAATAATACAAAAATTCATCTGGAAACACAAGAAACCTAGAATAGCAAAGGCAATTCTAAGCAACCATGACATGGCAGGGGGTATTACAATCCCCAATTTAAAACTGTACTATAAAGCCACTGTGATAAAAACTTCATGATACTGGCAAAGTAACAGACCAGAAGACCAGTGGAATAGATTAGAAAACCCAGAAACAACTTCAGATACACTAAGCCACCTTATCTTTGACAAAGGAGCCAAACATCCCCGATGGAAGAAAAACAGCCTATTTAACAAATGTTGCTGGAAAAACTGGGCTTTAGCCTGCCAAAAGCTAAAGCTAGACCTATCTCTTTCACCATGCACAAAACTAAACTCACAATGGATACGAGACTTAAACATTAAAACAGAAAAAATAAGCCTGCTGGAAAACAGGCTAGGTAAAACTCTTGGAGACATTGGCTTAGGCAGAGACTTTATGAATAAAACCACTCTAGCACAAGAACTAGCAGAAAGAATCAACAAATGGGATCTCATTCTACTGAAAAACTTCTGCACAGCCACAGAAGTCACTGGTACTGCTAGAAGACAATCAACAACATGGGAAAAAATCTTTACTAGCTGTTTATCAGACAAAGGGCTGTTATCTACAATATATAAAGAACTCAAACAGATCAGCCTCCCCAAGTTTAAAGACCCAATTCAAAAATTGGCATCTGAAATGAACAGACACTTCTCAGAGGCAGAAGTAAAAGCAGCCAAGAAACATATGAAGAAATGTTCAACATCACTGGTCATTCGAGAGATGCAAATGAAAACAACACTGAGATTTCATCTCACTCCACAAAGAATGGCCACGATCACAAAATCAACCAATGATAAATGCTGGCGTGGCTGTGGGGAGAAAGGAACCCTTCTCCACTCTTGTTGGGATTGCAGACTTGTGCCACCATTGTGGAGATCTGTGTGGAGATTTCTCAGAAAACTAGGTCTAGGGGTTCCATTTGACCTGGCTATCCCCCTGCTAGGAATATACCCAAAAGAATTTAAAAACTCACATTGGAAAGACAGATGTACACCCTTTTTCATAGCAGCTCAGTTTGTGATAGCTCAATCTTTTAAACAACCCAAATGTCCATCAACTGGAGAGTGGATAAAGAAGATGTATTTTTTTTAATAAAATGGAGTATGAATCTGCCATAAAGAATGACAAGATCGATCCATTTAGGTGCAAATGGAGACATCTGGAGGATATACTAATAAGTGAAATCAATAGATCACAGATAGACAATTTCCGGATCTTCTCCTTGACATGAACACGTGTAGATGCAAATGAGCTTTAGAAAGTATGACAGCTTATATAGAGTTCAAAATTTCTATTGGAAACTTGATGTGGGAATGTGATGAAGGGAAGGAATAAATATGACACAGAAAGAAAATAAAAGAGTATGTATAAAGGGGGTGAGGAGGTGTGCGTGGGTAGGGATATGGGTAAAAATGAGAATTAACTTGTCATATACTGGTATAAATTCCCCAATGTTATACATGATTTTGAGATGTATATAAATTGTACCAATAAAGAATTCAATTTATAAAAAAATATAAATACCATTTAATGAATTGTATCATAATTACTCATAGGTTTTTTCTACATAGATGTAGTTAAACAATTTATAAACTTGGCTATATCACTTTTGGCTACAAAATCAAATTTGTCTCTGGTATTTGCTCTCAATGTATTTAATAAGGGTCAGGTACTTCAAGTTTATTCTCTCTGTGGGCATTATTTCTGACAGAAGTTCACATTAGAATAGTAGATGAAGAACAAATTGGTCAAAATCATTTTTGAAACTATTTTGTCATAGATCTTTAAGACATGATGAAACCATGGAGTACCTCATAGAGAGTTTAGCACATAGTAGGGAGTGGAGCATTTGATTTTGATATATTCTTCTGTGTCATAAGCATATAAATAGAGGTCTAGAAAGTGAACACATTTCTTCTGCCTTAGGACCAATATTAATTTAAGAGGGCAGATTGGTACAAATCTCTGAAGTTCAGAAAATATGGATTTGCAATTCTTGCCCTTGGCTTTGTTGCAATTTAATTAAATTCTTAACCTACCTGGCAAAAGTTTTTTCTTTGTAGCTACCTTTCTTAAAGAATAACAACTTTTGTTAGAAATGGCTGTTTTAGAATATATTAGGTTCTAACCATAAGAAATCCCAGATATATACTGAAATTTAATTTGACTAAACAAATAAGAGATCTAAGGCTATTATCAATTAACTACAATTTAATTTTTGAAACTGATTATATAATATTAATAGAGAGTTTGGAGTCCATATTTATTCACAATCTCCAGTTTTGTTGTCTTTACACAAGATTTGATATATTCTGGAAATAAAAGGGATAAATAACTTGAGCATGATCAGCCCTTTCATGTAGTATCTCTTGTTCTTGGGTAAAGACATGCCATTTGATCTAAGAAAGAGTTTTTAATCTGAGAAAAACCTTCCATTTTCTTAGAAATATTAAATTATTTGACTAACTCAAAAGTATAACAATTTCAAATAAAATTATTTAGAAAACAAAAAGTGATATATTTTCAACAAAAAGCTATATGACCAAGGTTACTAATAGGAGAAATGTTGGGCATCTTTTAAAAATGTTCCTAGCAGTCTTAATCACTGACATTATTCACTCATGGTTATATATCATAACTTGAATCATGAAGACTTGAGTGTAATTTTTTTATGCAATAGGGCACTTGTTTTACTCATCATCACCTTCATTTTCTTCACTTCTGTTTATATATTTCTTAATAATAATAATGCCATTAACTTATAACATAATTATGAAATACATGTCTAAAGACCAGTCAGTGTGTTCTTTTCCTCTCCACATAATGCTTACTGATGATATTTATATCTGAGAGCACTCTGACTATGGTCATGACTTTTCCTGAGAACTCAGTTATGCAGAATTCAATTTCTTATACCTTTTGAAATATTCATTAAGCACATTGACAACTTTCTCAAGTGACTGGAGGTGATTAGATAGGGAAGTTTGTGTTTTATATCTATTTCTTCTATAATCCTTGAGGAACAATATTATTCCCATGAAGACTAGGGGTTGGTTTCACTCAACTCAGTCTTTTATTCCTGGCACATACTCAGAGACCATTCACTTCTGTGATTAATGAAATTGGCATTTGTGACATTTTTTATATATGCAAGCACAGTCCAACATAGAACATTTGTTCTTAAAATTCTCTCCTTAAAATGTCTCAACTCTAAGTATTCTCATGGCTCATTTCCTCACTTTATTCAGATTTCTGTGGAAATGTCACCCCCACAGAGGCACCTATTCTAAACTACCAAATCTTAGAATCCCAGACAGCATATACTCACCCATAGCTCACATGAACTCCTTTGCTTTTGTGCTCATGGAACTTATCAGTGCCTTAAATATTATTTGTTCATCTACTGTCTCACACATAAGAATACAAACCACCACAAATATGAAGTTTTGTTCACTGCCAACTGTGTCAGTTAATTTCTCTTTACTTAGACATTGCACCAGACATCACTCCGAAGAGGAAATGTTTGTTTTGGCTGACAGTTTATGGAAGTTTCAGTCCATAGGCAGTTGGCAGAGAAGAAAGAGGTCATAGTAAGGAAGCAGGAGATCAGGAGAGATAAAGAGAAGAGTGGACCAACTACTCATGAGCATTATGTCCCCATGATCTAATCAGCTCCCTAGACCTGCACCTATGAACACATGAGGGTTTGAGGAGACATCTAGATACAAACCATAACATTCTTCCACTGGCCTCCAAAAGACATGACCATCCTTTTGTGCAAAATGGATTTAGTCCATCTCTAAGAGCTTCTAAAGTCCTGATAATTTCAGCACTACTGAAAAGGGTAAGTCTGGTCTCCTTTGAGATTTAAGGCAAACTCTTTGCTGTGAGCCTCTGTAAAAATCAAAAGAAAAGTAAACACTGCTGACATACAATGGGACAGGGTAAACATTCCCATTCCAAAAGGAAGAAATAGGGTGATAGAATGGAATGGGACCACAGTGTACTGAAATCTGGCAAGCAAACATTAAACCTCATTGTTCCTTGTCCAACATCTTGAGGAACCTCTGGTGCACTCTGCCCTTGTGACATTATTCATGCTTGCAAACACTCATGGCTTCTCTCTTGGGCCAGTTTTGCTCACTTTCTGCATCTTTCCTCAGACTTTTCACATTTCTGGGCCTTCCAACCTCTTTGGGTCTCCACAGCCCTGGAATCACCTTAGAGCACTCTACACACTGCCTTCCGAAGCCTTCCAAATCTGTGCAGAAGCTTTCCTGATCCCATAACATACATTCTGCATGTATACTAGCATCAAATGGAGGGTGCTGGGGCAGTGGCTCAGCCCTTTTGCATTTTGTTGGAGGTTGTAGAGGCGAGTGCTTGGATGGCAGAGCAAAGTGAGCTGAATCATGGAGAAATGATTCTCAGAACCTGTAGGTACAACTTATTGCAGTAACATGCTCCCGTGTTTCAGTCACCACAGCCCCACTTATGAGTACATGAGGTTTTGGGAGAAATCTAGATATAAACTATAACTACAGTCCATCAAATATGTTTGGTATACTACAGCCATTTTATAAATATTACTTTAATATTAAGTAATTTTTTTCATTTTTCATTTTTCATTTAATTTGTGTACTCCCTCTCTAATACATAAATACACACTGGACTAAACATTCTTGAAAATCAGGAACATTATTTTTATTGTTTATCATCGTGCCTTCACAGTGATTAAAATTACTAAAATAATAATCATGTTATATGTATCACTCAGCAGTTGCCTTATAGGCATTTCAGGTATGCTCTTCCTTTTTTTTTTAAACAGGGTCTCACTTTGTAGTTCAGGCTGGCCCTGAGCTCACTTTGTAGCCCAGGCAAGCCTTAAACTCACAGCAATCCTCCTGCCTCTGCCTCCTGAGTGCTGAGATTACAGGCATAGTGTATCCTGTTTCTTTTTCTTTTCTTTTCTTTTTTTTTTTTTTTTTTTTTTTTTTTTTTTTTTTTTTTTTTTTTTTTTTTTTTTTTTTTTTTTTTTTTTTTGAGACAGGGTCTCACTTTGTAGTTCCGGCTAGCTTTGAGCTCACTATGTAGCCCAGGCAAGCCTCAAACTCAGCAATCCTCCTGCCTCTGCCTCCCGAGTGCTAGGATTTCAGGCGTGAGCCACCATGCCCGGCTGTACCCTGTTTCTTTTAATAATTCCTAAACTGAATAGAAATGATTTCCATATTTTGCATTTTTACTGGTTTTTGTATGTTGAGATGAATTCCTGGGAGTGACAACCTTACAGAATAATCATATTTGACTCTGGAAGAATTTAATTCATGGTTAACGTGTCTTGTCTTCCTCTTTTTTTGTTGTTTTGTTTTTGAGACAGGGTCTCACTTTGTAGTTCAGGGTGGCTGAGCTCATTGTGTAGCCCAGGCAAGCCTTGAACTCAGCTATCCTCCTGTCTCTGCCTCTTGAGTGCTGGGATTACAGGCGTGAGCCACCATGCCCGGCACTGTGGTATGTGGTATTGATGGCTGGTGGGCGTGAGTCACCACATCAGGCATTGTATATGGTTGCCGGGGGATTGAACTCAGGATTTTGCGCTCGGGAGGCAGGCGCTGGAACCACTGAGCTAAACCTCCGGGCCCTTCCTCTTGTTATTAGATGTTTTTAAGATGGTAGGAGGATTGTATTCAAATTATAGTTTCTGTACAAACTCTATGCTCAACTCCTAAACTCTTTTCCTAATGTCATCCCTTCTAGTTCTGGCTCAAATTTGGATTCTTAAAAATTTTTTTCTGAAGCAAGCAGCCGTTTTCCCTTCCTTTGGTCCTTCTCTCCAATGTGTAAATTCAACTAGAGGGACATAATTAAAAGAACAAAAAGCTCTGAGGCCACTTAAGTGGCTAAAGAAGCACCTGAAAAGCAACAAAAGAGAGAAAAAAGGAAATATAGCTGGGCACAGTGGCATCCACTTGTAGTACCAGCTGCCTGGGGGTCTGAGGTCAGAGAACTACTTGTGCCCAGGACTTTGACACCAGAGTGGGCTGCAAAGTGAAGCTTTATTTCAAACACAGTCAAACAGAGAACTCCAGAAAAGTTCATGAATTCTTAGTATGTTTCCTTATTCTCAATTCTCTGTGATTTCATTTGAAATGACTGTGGGTATTTAGGTGACTATAATCTGAAACTGGAGACTTTTCGTGCTATAGTTTGTTCGGGAGCATTGCCTAAAGACTCATATACTAAAGAGCTCCCTTTCTGCATGGTATTAACAGGAGATGGAAGAGCCCGTGAGAGGTGGGGTTCAGCAGTAGGCCCTCAGATCTCTGGATAAGGTTACACTGAACTGTCCATGAGACCCTGCTCTCTCTTATTCTTCAGTTCCCAGCTATGAAGTGGGAAGCTTTGCTCTGCCATGTGCTCTCATCATAATCTGCTGCCACAGGGCTGAACACATGCCAAGTGGCTCTAGACTAAAACCCTACACCTGGAAGCAAAAAAGTCTGCTCTTTTTTTTTTTTTTTTTTTTTTTTTTGAGACAGGGTCTCACTTTGTAGTTCAGGCTGGCCCTGAACTCACTATGTAGTCCAGGCAAGCCTGGAACTCAGCAATCCTCCTGTCTCTGCCTCCCTAGTCCTGGGATGACAGGCACGAGTCACCACGCCCGGCAAGTCTGCTCTTTTTATGTTTTGATTATATGAGGTATAGTGTCAGTGTTAGTCTTCTGTTAGTACAACAAATCCCTGTAATAACAGAAAAGTAATATGGACACTTTTTCCTATAGTCTTGACTACTACTATTTGAATTTACCGATTCCCAATTGATGCCATTTACATGACAATTGTAGATATGATTTTCCCTTCCTTGCAGCTTTCCTAAATGAGGCTCCGTGGAGACCATTTACTGTGGGTAGGTGAGTATGGCAAGTATATCTAACTGTCACCGAATAGCAAATATAATACAAAAAATGAATAATATATCCCTTTATTAGCCAAATTAGATACATTTGGTTACCAGCCTAGTATAATTACAATCTTGAACTGATGCAATTCTCTATGACATTTATTCAAGTTTAAGGACTGAAAAGAGCATAGTACTCAGGAAAATAGACATTTTAATCCAGAATATAGCTAATATATTTAAATTAACATTATATTTGCAATTTAAAAGACTTAGTTTGTTAATGAAAATCATAAAGCTGATTGTGATGAAGACATAACTTTTATGTCATAAATACTTAAATACATATATTTAGAATGTGAAATATAAATCCTATTAGAAATAAATCTAGCACACATTAATATTTATCATTCCAAATGAAAAAAACTTATCTGTTACTTAGAGTTATACAGAATTCACTTCAGCATTTTTAGACTTTTAAAAAATTAATAAATTCTTATAAATTTTTTACTTTTACTTAAGCCATTTTGTGGGTGCCTAGAAGAGAATGGCTTAGCTTCTGATAACCAGATATACAAAATAGGTCCCTGAGACACAATGCTTATATGCAAGATACATTCATATATATAATATCTACTTTTCATATTTTATTTCCAGCTTTTAATGATTCTACTTATAAATGCTATTATTTTATGTCTTGATTTGATGTCCACTTTTACTCTTTCATTTTAGCATGATGGAAAATTTTTTCTCTTCAGTTAGTAGGTGTCTTCATGCTGTTTGTCCTGATCAATATCCATTTCAATGTCCCTCCTCTTATATAATCCTCAATGTATACAAGTGTCCCTGGCATTTCCCTCAGTCCTAATGGTAGCCCCTTCAGTGGTCTGTAATGGCATAGGGTTTTATGCTTTAACGAGACACTGAAGTCACTGTGACGCATCTTTTGGTCTCTGAGATCTTGGTGTCTCTCCAGACTTTGACTAGAAACAGAAGTCAGCCCCAAATGTAGACTCAGACATGGGAAGCCCACGCCACCCATCCACACATCCTTCAGCCTTGCTTCCTGATACATATATCACCATGATGTGCCCTCCATGTTTCTTTCTTTTTTCGATGGGCGTGTGTGTAGTGGTATCTGTCCAGTGAGTGAAGTAGCACAGACACGAGTGCTATTACCATTTCTCTGATTTTTTTTGAAGTTATAAGGGGATTTATTGGAAACAAGAGAAATAACTCCCATGTCCAAGAATGGATTTGGAAAGGAAGTCAAATAGTCTCCTTTTTCCTGCTTTTGCATGTGCAGGCAGAGTGTGACATGATGGTTAGGTTACTCTGCTTGTTTCTAAACAAGTTCAACAAAACCAGTTATTTTGTATTTGTAGTGTTTCTTGAAGTGCAGTGCAGAGGTCTGGAGGATCTGTCAACTAACTTGGTGTACCCTGTATGAAAACCTTCTTGGGAGGAAAGTCCATATCTCTCTAGTCTTGTCCTAACTTCTAGTCCATTGTCCTGAATTTTGTTTTACATTTCTAAGTTTTACTACCAGCTTGACTTGAACTCACTGTTAACTGGGTGTTGCTTTTAGCCAACTCTGTCTTAGGTTATATTGACTGCCTATTTTTTTTATTAGTACTTATTTGCTATACCTAATGCTGACATTAATCACAGGGAATCTGTACTTATACATAATATATCAATGATTTTTTCCAATCCACACCCCTTTGTCTAGCACTTCTTCCCATTTTTAGAAGATTTGTTTCCATTGTTTTAATCCCTTTTCCCATCTTTCCTTTCCTCCACCCCTCTTGTTTCCTTTTTCATTTAAACATTTTCTTCCTATTTCCCTCTATTTTTCCCTTGTTTATTTTTAGGAGTTTGCACATAAGAGAAACAATGTGATATTTAAGCTTGTGTATCTTATTTATTTCACTGTGTATCTTGTTTATTTCACTTAAAATTATGCTCTTGAGGTGCATGAATTTACCTAAAAAGTGACTCAAGTTTGTCTTTTTATGGCAGAGTAGTACTCCGTTGTATATAAACACCACATTTTTTAATCCATTCATTTGTTAATGGGAATATGTGCTGTTTCCAAGATACAGCTATTATAAATTTTGCTGTGGGCCTGAGATTTGGCTCAGTGGTTCCAGCACCTGCCTAGCAAGTGCAAGGTCCCTGGGTTTAATCCCCAGTAACCACATACAACAATCCCAGGTGTGGTGGCTCACACCCACTGGCAATCAGTAACAGATACCACAAATGCCTGGGTTGGTGGCTCAAACCTGCAATCCCAGCACTCAGGAGGCAGAGGCAGGAGGATTGCTGAGTTCAAGGCTTGCCTGGGCTACATAGTGAGCTCAGGGCCAGCTGAACCACAAAGCAAGACCCTGTCTCGAAAGAAAGAAAGAAAGAGAGAGAGAGAAAGAAAGAGAAAGAAAGAAAGAAAGAAAGAAAGAAAGAAAGAAAGAAAGAAAGAAAGAAAGAAAGAAAGAAAGAAAGAAAGAAAGAAAAAGAAAGAAAGAAAGAAAAAAAGAAAGAAAGAGAAAGAAAGAAATATTGCTGTTATAGATGTGCATAGGCACATATTGCTAAGGTATGATGTCTTTAACTCTGAGACAGTACATAAAAAGGGAGGAAATAAGTCAAGAAGTTTCTGTTATTAACCATTTGCAGACTATTTATACTATACTATTTCCATAGTGGTTTTACCAGTCTAAACTTCCACCAACAGTGGAAAAGGAGTCTTGCTAGTATTTGTTATGTTGATTGATTTCTTACTATTAGCCACATTTCCTAGAGTGAGATGAAAGCTCAGTGTTGTTTTAATTTGCATTTCTTAAATTGAACATCTTTCATGTATTTATTTGCTGCTTATACTTCATTATCTGAGAAGTGCCTATTTATTTTAGATACCATTTTTGGATTGGGTCTTTGAATTTAAAGGTAGTATGCCTTTTTTGAGTTCTTTATATATGCTAGATATTAGTCTTTTGTCTGAGGAACAGATGTTAATTTTTTCCCTTTTTATGGGTTGTATCTTCACTGTGTTGGTGGTTTCTCTTGTTGTGCAAACATTTTTTAAATTGATACAGTCTCAGTTGTCTACTGTTTGTATTATTTTCTGTACAGAGTTTTATTCATAAGGCCTTTAACTACACCTGTGTCTTCAAAAGTTTTGCCTGTTCCTTCTTCTTGTAGATTATGTGGTTCTGTTTTTGTATTTAGATCTTTAATCCATTTTGATTTTAATTTAGTGCATGGTGAGAAATATGGATCTGGGTTCAATTTTTGGCATACAGAAAGCCAGTTTTTAAAGCACTATTTATTAAAGAAGCTATCTTTCTTTCAGTAAAAATGTTTGGCTCTTTTGTCAAAGACAAAATAGCTGGGTGTGTTTGAAGTTTCTGTACCTTCCATATGCCTCACATATCTGAAAATCACATTATTTTTACATGCTTGGTAAATTTTCTGCTATTATTTCTGTGAAGAGATTTAAAAATGTTCTTTGTAGTATATTCTGATTTTTCATTGATTCCAATTAATCTTGTGCTGGTCTTTTTTGCCTCTTGTAGCAGTTATTGGATTGATTTTTTATAATCCTTTGTTATTTTTAAAATTTATTTTTTAAAATTTGTTTCTTTGTTTTTTGGGACAGGGCATATGGTTACCAGGGATCAAACCAGGGACTTTGCACTTGCTAGGCAGGTGCTGGAACCACTGAGCTAAATCTCCAGCTCCAGTGGTCCCTTGTTATTTTTAAGAGGTCATCTATATGATGATTTCTCACATCAATCTCATCTGCTAGATCTGGTATTCTGTCTTCTCTTTGGTTGGTTCTACTTGCATATACCTTCAATAGAATTTTTAATCTTCTGCATACCCATTTGAATATGTTTAATGAAATCCATTTTTCCTAAGTCAGGCATTCTTGGTTTCCATTAGTTTCCTAAGTTCCTCTAATTTTTAAAAAAAAACTGTTTATCCACTCTATATTCATTAACCATGTCCTTCATCTCTTTAATTTTCTGTGTAATTATCTATGCCTTTTTTTGTCTAGTTATTCATCTGCTTTGATACTTCAACTGCTACCATTTAAGAAAGTACAACTGGATGGGTTTTGATTTCTTCCACTTCAGTGCCCCCTAAATTTGCCTTGGGTGAGCTGGAGGTCTAAGGTTGCATCTTGTTTCCATGTTTTCTCACTTTCTATCTTTTTTGTTTATTTGTTTTATGCATTGATGTTTGCAAATTGCTTATAGAGATAACTTTATTACTAGCATGGGGACGTCTTTAGGCAATAACGTTTTTCCAAAGATCTCTTCTAGTCACTGGCTCCTGCCCTTTGAGTCAGTCCCAGGATCCTGACTCTTCTGCTTTTAAAAATTTAATTAAATTTAATTAATTTAATTTGTTGGTACATTTTATAGACACATCAGGATCACACACAATATTGAGAATTTCTACCAGTATATGACAGAATTTAATTCTCATTTTTTCCCATTCCCCTACCCACCCTACAACACCACCCCCTATATACATAAGCTTTGTTTTCTTTTTTTATTACCATCATGTTTTTTTTCTTTCCCTTTTTACTCCTACACCCCATTTCCCTTTGAATATATTCCATCTTACAATATCTACCATATTTTCTGGAGCTAATTTACATCTCCAGTTTCTCATACCAGAGAAAGGATATGGTATTTATAGATCTGACTCTTCTGTTTTTTAGGGAAGAGAAGTTGCAGCGTGTTGGGCCTAACACACAGTTCCTTGGTACATTACTGTGGTGTGTTTAATGTCTCCCAGAGAATCTAGATATTGCATACAAGGAAGATCAGTTGAGCACAGCAACTATCCCACCTTGTCTTAAGTAGTACAATCAGTAATAACAATAGTGTCATACACAGACTGAAAAGTGCCAAATTGTGATAATTAATAATTTGACACCTTTAACCCCAAGTGCAAGATTTGTAGGTAGGTATCTAACACAATGTAAGACCAATCAGAGAATAATATACAGAAAATATTCACTCAGAGGAATTTACTCTCAAGGGAAAATTAGAAAATATAAGAAGAGAAAGTAGAGGATTAGTAGAAGAACAAGGGATTAGAAGCAAGGATGAAGGGCAGGGGACAATTACTCAAGCTTCAGAAAACTGATGAGGAAGACAAAATGGAAGGAAAGAATGAAAAAACAAAATTAGGAACAAAACAGAACAAATAATAAAACTACATTGTTCTCTCTTACAAAGAAATAAAAACGAGGGGAAAAAAACAAATGAACAACAACAACAGCAACCACACACTCACACACACAACATCACAGTAAAGAAAAAAAAAACTCTGTGGTTTCAAGCCTATGATTATTTTTCTGGGTCCATAGTTTTGTGGCAGTTTCCACTCAAGGCCTGACTCTGCTCTTGCTAATAGACAAAGGAGGTGGACAGAGCCTAGCTCTGTACTAGATAATGCCAACAAGCTAGCAGCAGGATTAGGGTATGGCAGTAGGCCCAGGACTTTCATATTCATGGAAATTCAGGCTAAATTTGACATCTGGTTGTGATATTGAGGTCTGAGTCATTTAGCTGATACCACTCTGGGTGTCTCTCACTGGCCGGCCTATGGCTTCCTGACTATGGACATCTCCAGTGGTTGTCACTCACTCAGTCACTGGGAAACTTAATGTTGGCACTCCTGAGATGAAACCAACCCACTGCTACACTGGGTCCCACGTTCACTTGGCCCATCTAAAGCATCTCACTAGCACTCTGTCAAGGGGACATGGCAGATACTTGGATTGGAGCTACTCATTAGCTGTTGTAGCACATAATGTCCACCCCTTGACCTGATACTGTACTTCTTCCTGGAACCTTGGGGCATTGCCAGATTTCACTGTGTCTCTGTAGGTCCAATTTCCTTTCCTCATACCATGTGCCATATGCTGGGGAGAAAATACAGATTGCCCTTCCAATTTTCCACATTGTAGTCTCTCTTAAATTGTAGGATCTATAGGCTCAAATTGCCCCTCCAGATCCTTTCTGGGTCCGAGGGATCCACCTCTCTTTTTCTTTCCTTCCCTAAGTTGTTATTTTCCAGTGTCTGGATTCTCAATCTTGGAGAAGTTGATTTTCTGCTGTTTGCCACTCTGCCATCTTCCCAGAAGTCTTCCATTTCTCTGTTTTTTGATACAAGAAATAGTCATTTCAGTTTACCTGGTTACTTTAAAACTTTATACTCTCTTTTTTTGATAGATGCTCCCTATGTATTTTGTAGTTTGTGACTTGCAGCTTCATGCATCTTGTATTTACCATGTAACATGATTTCATTATTTTCCCTTGTGCTTTATTTAATCACATGCTGTTTTGTTGATTGTAAATTTAGAGCAATATATAGTATATTATAAAATGCATTCTAAATATGTGTATATAAAACATACCATAGATGTGGAGTAGGTCATATTATCTAGGTTTGTGTAAGAACAGTCTATGATGTTTGTCCAACATTGTTATTGTGGGGCTGCACATGGGAGTTTGAAGTGCAGAGTCTCACATGCACACTAGATTCTGGGGAGCTTTCTGAAATGCTTCTGTTTAATGAATGCAGTGTACAGTGTTATATAGCATAAGCTGTGGGTGGAATTTGTGTTGACTTTTGGGGATTGCTCTATGATTGTCAGAGGAGAGGCCCAACATTGGGGAGGACTGGACAATCTCTAGCCATGGTGTGCCCTTTTGCTCAATGCTGGATTTGGTCTCAACTTAGTCTACCGAGAGTCAAGACTTTCTCAGGACCTAGGAGACTGGCGTGCAGTTGGCTCAGCCAGACCTGGATTTTGCCATCATCTCCTCCCTTCTATTTAGACCCAATGGCCACTTTTAACCATATGACATATTTATGGGTTTGGTCAGATAGGGTGACCCTAAAATTAGCCCATGAGCCCATGAACTTAACTTGGACAGGCTCATTTTGAACCCCTCCCAAATGGAGCCCCAGACATTATTAAAGGTAACCACATTGAAGGACTACGTCCATTTGTGTCTATAGGCTGACAGTGGCAGCATGAGTATCATGAAGGAAAGCTGAAGTTTGTCCAAGGCCATGTGTAGTATTTTGAGTGAGTTGATGAACAGTGGTAGAGCAGCAATCTGGCTGTACAAGGTGATTGAAGCAGTGGTGGCTGCAGAGATAGCAGTAATTACTGACACAATGATGGTGATGGCCAAGGCCCCTACATTACATTTTTCTCTGTGGGTGAAGCATAAGGTTAAACGGGGTCACTGCCTGACCAGTCTTTGGTAAGAGATGGGTACACAGGCACTGAAAGGCAATATTGTTGAGTTGAGGGTATAGCACACATAGTATCAGTCACCGCTCAAATAGGAGTTCCCAGAGACACTGGAGAAGAAAGCGTTGACCCCAAGAGCAAGGAAGATGGGTCAAGGGTGTTGGTTTTTAAGTCTCTAGGGCTGAGGAAGAGTCAGTTGGAGGTGAGGTAGAAAAGCAGCCAGGGGGAAGAGAGACAGAAGTATTCCATGTGGTATCAATGGGAGACTGGGTGGATGCCATCAATAACTACAGGGTAAATGGGGGAGTCATTGTCAAAGGGGGGAAGAAAGGAGGAGTTCGAGTCAACCGTGACTAGAAGAGGGGAATGGGATCTAGGGATCATACTTAATGTGACCATGGCCTGGGAGTTGGCAGTGAGCGCAGCACACAGGAGAACCACCAACATTGGCCCCACTATGGGATGGGGGTTGTCCAGAAGGGCCAAAGCATAGAGGTCATAGAGGTCCTTTATATCTCTCCAGGTGGTTGTATTGGGTAATTGTGGTGCTGTGAGGGGTCAATGTTTTGTGGGACATTCCTGAAACAAGAGCCTCCTTATTTGGCAGATTGATGGATCAGATGGCATTGTAAGGCTTGACATATTTTGTAGGGAGCCAACATTCCACAGGCTGATCTGCTCCCAGGAGTCTTGGTCCAGGCTTGGGTTGAGGTAGAGAAGGCTAGTGTGCTACATGCAGATTCAGCTGTTCTTGTGAAGCGGCTTGTGGTTGATACCCTGGAGGTGCTGGCCCAGGTGGAAGCTGAGCACCTCTGTGTGCGTGTTTCACAGGGTGGGCACATAGACCAGTGGGGTCCTGGTTGGCTGGGTAAGTACCACTGCTCTCAGTAGGCATTCCTTGGGAAGTAAAGGCCCACAGGGCTTCACTGTGCAGTGGCAACAGCAGCAGCAGCAGCAGCAGCAGCAGCAGCAGCAGCAGCAGCAGCAGCAGCAGCAGCAGCAGCAGCAGCAGCAGCAGCAGCAGCAGCAGCAGGAGCCACAGCCACACAGAATCTGACATTGCCTTTGCCATTGCTTTGGCAGCTGGAGATGAAGGTCAGAAGTGGAGCACAGGTGGGGCAGTTTAAGGGGTGGAGCAGGAGGGTCTGGTGATCCTAGGGGGTGGCACCTGTGTGTTGTCAGGAAGAGAAGAGGTGCAGGCGCCATCTCAGGATTGCATAGAGGAGTAGAGGGTACTTCCCATACTCAGGTGAGGTTGGTAGAAAGGAGGTGGAAGGGGGTTCAACACGTTGAAGAAATGGCCTGCTGAGCCACAGGGAGTGAAAGAGGAATTCCTCATGAAGGTGGGGGCACTCACCTGAAAGGAAGTGGCCTTCTGGGCTGTGGTGAGGAGGAATTCCCCTGGAAAGTGGGGACACTCACCCAAGAAGCGAGGTGAAGAACTGCTCGTGGGCTCCACATTTGGGTGCCAGTTGTTGTTGTTACTAGGTTGCACACAGGAGGGTGAGGTGAAGAGTCACACATGCACACCAGACTCTGGGGAGGTTTCTGGAATGCTTCTGTTTAATGAATGCAGTGTAGGGCATTATATAGCTCAAGCAGTAGGAAGGGTTTGTGTTGGCTATTGGGGGTTGGTCTATGGTTGTCAAAGGAGGGGCCCAACACTGGGGAGGACTGAGCAATCTGGGCATGGCATGCCCTTTAGCTCAATGCTGGCTTTGGTCTCCACTTAGTCTACCGAGGGCCAAGGGCTCTCTCAGGACCTAGGAGACTGGTGTGCAGTGCAGTTGGTTCAGCCAGACCTGGATTTCGCCACCAATACAATGATGAAATCTCTGAATCATTCATTTTTAAAGGTTTGTTTCTGTTAAGTGATGTGTGTTGTATCATGTGAACAAGAGTAATTAAGTTTTGTTTTTACTTTGTTGGAAGTCTTGTAGCATAGAACATATGATTTTTTGCCTCTATTTTAGCCCCCAAACTGATTATTATAAAAGTTTACAGGACCTTACAAATAAATAGTTGTGGAGCTAAAAGAAGCATCTTTCTAAGTCACTAGAGAAAACATACCTTTCTATCATATCAGAAGTAAATCTAAATAAGCATTTTAATATTGAAAACATATAATTTTACAAAATAATTTTATAATCATCAGACGTAAATATATAAAAGCTAATTTACTATCAGAATCACTGATCATAGAAGCCAAAAAATTCCTTGATATGCCATCTGCAACCTGGAGAGCCAAGAAAGATGATAGCATAGTTCACACTGAGTGTAAGGACCATGGGAATTAGGGAGCTGCTTGTATAATTTTTAGCCTGAGGCCAAAGGCCTCAGAAATTGAAGATTGCTGGTGTTAAGTCTTGAAGGCAAAGGCCTCTGAATCTGGAGTTCCAGTGGAGGTCAAGAAAAGATGGATATTCCAGCCCTAGAGGACAGAGTGAATTCTGTTTCTTCATTTTTTTTTTCTGTGTGGAATTTATTCATATAGGTGAGGCAGTATCTTCTTTTTTTAAATTGAATTCTTTATTGGTACATTATATACACAGCTCACAGTCACACATAACATTGGGGAATTTTTACCAGTATGTGACACAGGTCAATTCTCATTTTTACCCACATCCCTCACCACCCACACCCTCCACACTGCCTATATACCTACTCTTTTATTTTTTTGAGAATTATATTTATTCCTTCCCCTCATTACATTCCCTCACCAAATTCCTTTTGGATGTTTCAGAAACTATCATACATTCTAGAGCTCCTTTACCTCTACAGGTACTTATATCAAAGAAAAGATCCGGTATTTGCATATCTGTGATCTATTTATTTCACTTATTAGTGTGCCCCTCAGGTGTCTCCATCTGCACCTAAATGAATGAATCTTGTCATTCTTTATGGCAGAGTAATACTCCATTAAAAAAGCAAACAAGCATCTTCTTTATCCAGTTTCCAGTTGATGTGCATTTGGGTTGTTTCCAGGATCGGGCTATCACGAACTGAGCTGCTATGAACAAGGGTGTACATCTGTCTTTCTTCTTTACTCTGTTCAGATTCAGAAGGTAATCGCTCTCTGAAACATGCTCAGAAATAATGTTTAGCCAGCTCTGCTGGTATCTATTAGCTCTGCCAAGTTGATCCATAACATCAGCCATCATATCAGATTTGCATAATTTATAATTTCTTTTTCATTTAAAATAAATATTAATTAATACACTTACTTTATTTGCTGATTCTTTCATTTTTAAAATTTTAATCACAACTGTGAGAAACTGAATTTTAGCTCATTAGTTATTTAGTCTGCCCAAATTAGCTAATATCTTATATATTAAACTGTTTCTTTAAAAGTTTTTATTCACCTCCTACGGAACAAATATTTTATGTGTGAAAAAATGTTTATCTGTCTTCAGTTGTACACTCAAGATATAGAAGTACACTAGCTCACACAGAAATGGTGACTAATTTTATTGAATGAGTGACTGGTACCATTGATTTATCACTATTTCTTTATTTTGATGTCTGATTTCTATGGTGTGAATTTGAATTACTTTGTGAAATAAATGTACTATCAAACATAATTAGAGCCGGGTGTGGTGGCTCACGCCTGTAATCCCAGCACTCGGGAGGCAGAGACAGGAGGATTGCTGAGTTCGAGGCATGCGTGGGCTACATAGTGAGCTCAGGTCCAGCCTTAACTACAAAGCGAGACCCTGTCTCAAAAAAAAAAAAAAATAAACACAACCCCCCCCAAAAAAAACATAATTAGAACATTTTAGGCTGCTCTCATAAATGACATTCAGCATACACTTCTTAGCAGAAATAAATGAGAGGAAAAACACAATACTGCTATTAACTATTTCTTCCTATTACAGCATTTTATGCAGACAAACAAAGCACTTATTATGTGCTATTATCCTCAAATCAGTCATAATCAAATTGGATAAAAATTAGCCAATGACACGAGCTCATTTTTTTCAAGTGTATGTAGTGCATATATTGTGTATCTAGCATGCAGCTGAATATTCAGGTAATATAATCACTTATTTTATATATGAAAGGCCTTAACTCCTTTTAAATACAGTAATGGTGTCTCCTCTCTTTTGTGTACCATGTGCTCAGTGAGATGGCTTTTTGGAGGGCCAACATGACTAGGCTGATGAACATTCTTTAGAATTCCTTTTCCATTGCATGACTCACTTTGGCAGATTACAAGGATATCATCTCTTGAGAGAAGAAGGACAGTATCATTTTGCATCATACATGTAACATCTAGTCTAAAAAACACTAATCTAGGTGTTGCTATGAAGGGCTTTTTTCATTGTGATTAAAATCTTTAACCAATTACATTTAACTTGCTGAAAAAAAAAAGAGTATCTGGGTAGACGACTTAATCAGTTGGGTAGCTTTATAAAATGTGTGCTTAGCTTTTCCCTAAAGTCTGTATAATGTCTGGGTCTGTCATTGTTCTTGCTTTCTCCTGGATCTTCCTTCTTGATTAGTCCTAAAAAGTCAATGAAAGGAATCTTCAGTGTGATGTGTTCATTTCAACCTGCTTATCTTCCTTTTCTTGCTGCCTGTTTAAAGGAACTTGAATTGTTCAGCCTTTCCTTACAATTGTACTGGCCACTCCTTCACATAAATATGTCCCCTCTCAGCAGAGAGTCATTAGCTCTCAGCAGTATGATGAAGAATGAGGCAGCACACTTTGCTGAAGGGGTTGGTGTGTGTGTGTGCACACATGTATGTGTGTGCCTATGTATTACTGTGTATGCATGTGTATTTTTACGAGGAGGAAGTGTGGAGATATGTGTGAAAAAATAATTACTAATATTTGAGGACAAGATAATTCCAGAATATGACTCTTTTCTGATAAACACACTTGAGACTTTGAGTTTGAAGTATTGGATCAAAAAAAGCTTTAGATTGGTTGCCCACTTTCCGGGTCCCCCTTCTGTCTCTCTTAAGGCAGAAGCTTTCTCTCTCAATAAAATTTTCCTACTAAAAAAAAAGCATTAGATTGTGCATTAAGAATGCACTTTTTAAAACTGTAAATATAGTGAGTAGTAAACAATTCTGGTATACTCATTCTTTAGGAGGAATGGGAAAAAGCCCAACATTTTTCAATAATTTTTTAACTTTAGGAACTAAACTTTGAATAGTTATTATACATAGCCATCATAGAGAAAGCAATAATTAGTGTGAGTATAGTATTTTGTAGCCTACAAAATGTATATATGCTGTATAGTTTTCAAATAATATAGAATCTCTTGTTATACATGGAGATTCCAACTTACATGTACAAGATTTAAGTCTCCTACCTTCTTTCTCTAAGTAGAACATCTGTCTTTTCTTCTTTTCAAGGTTTACCAATTACTGAATCCTCAAAGTGCTCCTGGGTAATTAATTAATAATTTCATCTGTACCTTATGGATTGTCCCTCACTTTCCACAGCTTGACTTATGCATGCTGATCCTGCCATTCACCAACCAATGAAAGGGTGACTCTCTGACCCATCAGGAGCCTCTAGTACTCAGTTATGAACTGTCCTTATCTCTCTTCTGATTGCCTAGTGTCCAGGACATGCTCATTCTTAAGTGTTTTAAATGACATCCCATAGTTATTAATCTTATAGTTGTCGCTCTTTCAAGACTTCTGAAGTATGTCACTGCTGAAGTTTCTTTCCAGTTCCTTTTATTTTTAGAGGTTTGATGCCTTAAAATTTCAAATATTGTGGTTTTTAGTACAGTGTTAAGAAAGAGGAGTAAACATAGTTTTTGTCTTTATTTAGCCATAAATTTGTTCAGTAATTTTGAAAGATGGTGAGTGCATCTTTTGAATAGGAACCTTATTAACAAATATGTTATAAAAAAGGAAAAAAGACTAATGAAAATATATAATGAAAATGTTATGTTAAAAAATCAAGTATATCCCTCCCCCAGCTTCTGAGGGGTTTATTTATACAATTGTTAATTTCCACCCAATGTTAAAATATGCTGTGTTTCTCACATTTTTTCTTCTCCAGAAACTTTCCCACTTCGAAGTGGAACACATTTTTTTGTTTTGTATTCTATTTTTTAATCAAATTTATACTTTTATTTATATGACACAATTTAATTCTCATTTTCCCCCTTCCCTTAACAACCCCCAAATCCCCACCCCTAAATACATGTTTGTTTCCCTTTATTTTATTATCACATTTTTCTTTACCTTTCATTACTCCTCTAACATATTTCCCTTTGCATATTTTCTGTTTCACAATATCCATCATATATTCTAGAACATATTAACAGCTTTAATTTCTCATACCAGAGAATAGAGATATTTACACATCTGTTACCTATTTATTTCACTTATGACTATGTCCTGAAGGTACATCCATTTGAGTATAAATGACTCAAACTTATAATTCTTTAAGGTAGAGTAACACTCCGCTTCACAGAAAAACTACATCTTCTTTATCTAGTCTCTAGTTGATGGCTACTTCGGTTGTTTTCAAGGTTGAGCTAGCACAAACTGAGCTGCTATGAACATGGGTGCACATATGTCACTATGATATGATTCTTCTAATTCTTTTGTGTATATTCCTAGCAGGGGAATAGCAGAGTCAAATCGGACCTCTGATCCTAGTTTTTTATTTTTTTATTTTTTGAATCTCCACACTGACTTCTGTAGAAGTTGTACCAGTCTACATTCCCACCAATAGTGGAGAAGGGCTTCTTTTTCTCCACAGCCTCACCAGCATTTGCTGCTGGCTAATTTTGATATAGCAGCCATTCTTTGTGGAGAGAGATGAAATCTTAGCGTTGTTTTCATCTGCATCTCAAGGACGTTGAGCATTTCTTCATGCTTCTTGGCAGTTTTTACTTCTTCCTCTGAAAAGTGTCTGCTCATTTCCACTGCCTATTTTTGAATGGGGACTTGATATTTGGGCGGACTGATTTTTAAAAAGCTCCTTCTATATTTTAGATAGTAGCCCTTTGTCTGAGAGATAGCTGGTAAGATTCTTTCCCAATTTGTTGGTTGTCTTTTTGCTCTGCTGGTGTAGAAGCTGTGTGGAAACATTTTTTTTTTAAATTGCATTCTTTATTGGTACACTTTGCATACATCTCACACTCACAGATAACATTGGGGAATTTATACCAATATATGACACAGTCAATTCTCATTTTTACCCATATCCCCACCCACACCTCCCCACCCCCTATATACATGCTCTTTTATTTTCTTTCAGAATCATATTTATTCCTTCCCCTCATTACATACCAGCACCAAATTTCCTTTGGAAATTTCCCATTCTAAAAAGACTGTCATACTACTAGAGCTCATTTGCATCTACTGGTGCTCATATCAATGAGAAGATCCAGTATTTACCTATCTGTGCTCTATTGATTTCACTCCTTAGCGTGTCCTCCAGATGCATCCATTTGCACCTAAATGAATCAATCTTGTCACTCTTTATGGCAGAATAGTACTCCATTTTATTAAAAAAAAAACACATCTTCTTTATCCAGTCTCCAGTTGATGGGCATTTGGGTTGTTTCCAAGATTGAGCTATCACGAACTGAGCTGCTATGAACAAGGGTGTACATCTATCTTTCCACTGTGATTATCTAAATTCTTTTGGGTATATTCCTAGCAGGGGGATGGCAGGGTCAAATGGGACCCCTAGTCCTAGTTTTCCAATTGAAATCCCAATGGTATACTTCACAGAGCTAGAGAAAATAATACAAAAATTCATCTGGCAATGCCGGACGTGGTGGCTCAAGCCTGTAATCCCAGAACTCAGGAGGCAGAGACAGGAGGATTGCTGAGTTTGCGGTGGCTTGCCTGGGCACCATAGTGAGCTCAGGGCCAGCCTGAACTACAAAGGCGAGACCCTGTCTCAAAAAGCCAAAAAAAAAAAAAAAATCATCTGGAACCACAAGAAACCTAGAATAGCAAAAGCAATTCTAAGCAACCACGACATGGCAGGGGGTATTACAATCCCCAATTTAAAACTCTACTATAAAGCCACTGTGATAAAAACTGCATGTACTGGCAAAGTAACAGACCCGAGGACCAGTGGAATAGATTTGAAGATGCAGAAACAACCCCGGGTACTCTAAGCCACCTTATCTTTGAAAAAGAAGCTTTTTAATAAAAAGATCTCATTTGTTGATTTCTTCTGATAGCTCTCATGCTACAGAGGTTTTGTTCATAACGTCTTTCCCTAAGCCAATATCTGCAAGAGTTTTACCTAACCTGTTCTGCAGCAGGTTTAGAGTTTCTGTTTTAATTTTTCAGTCTCTTATCCACTTTGATTTTAGTTTTGTACACAGTGACAGATATAGATCTAGCTTTAGTCTATGATAGGTTAAAGCCAAGTTTTTCCAGCACCATTTGTTAAAGAGGCTATCTTTTCTCTACTGAGGATATTTGGCTCCTTTGTGAAAGATGAGGTGGCTTAGTCTATATGAAGTTCTTTCTGTATCTTCTAATCTATTCCACTGATCTTAGATCTGTTACTTTGCCAGTACCATGCAGTTTTTATCACAGTGGCTTTATAGTAAATTTTCAAGTTGGGGAGTATAATATCTGCTACTGTGTCCTTGTTGTTTAGAATTGCCTTTGTTATTCTAAGTCTTTTGTGATTCCAGATGAATTTTTGGATAATCTTCTCTAGATCTGTGAAATATACTGTTGGGATTTCAATTGGGATTACATTGAATCTATATGTTGTGAGAATGTAGCCATTTTGATGATGTTGGTTCTTCCTACCCAGGAACAAATGTCTTTCCATTTTCTGATAACTTCTTGTGTCTCCTTTTTTAGAGTCCTATAATTTTCAGAGTAGAGGTCTTTCACCTCCTTTGTTAGATTGATTTGTAGATATTTGATTTTTTTGGATGTTTTGTGAAAGGGATTGACTTCCCAATTTCTCTCTCAGTGAGACTGTTGTTTGTGTATACAAAGGCTAATGATTTTTGAGCATTGACCTTGTATGCAGCTACACTACTAAATTTGGCGATTAAGTCTAGCAGTCTTTTGGTTGAGTTTTTAGGATCCTCTCTATAGAGAACCATGTTATCAGAGAATAATGACAGTTTAATTTCTTCCTTACCTATCTTTATTCCTTTTAATTCTTTGTCTTGCCTAATTGCTGTGGCTAATATTTCCAGCACTACATTGAACAAGAATGGTGACAGTGGACATCCTTGTCTTATTCCTGATTTTAGTGTGAAAAGTTTCATTTTTTGACCATTGTGGATGATGATGGCTGTTGGTTTCTCATAAATAGCTTGTATTGTTTGATATAAAGCTCACCTATTTCAATTTTCTGTATAGTTTTGATCATGACTAGGTGTTGCATTTTGCCAAATACCTTTTCTGCATCTTTTGAGATAACTATGTGGTTTTGGGGCATATTGTGCCGGTTGGTATAATATATTACACTTATTGATTTACATATGTTAAATCAGCTTTGTATCCCCAGTATAAATCCAACTTCATTAGGGTGTATGATTTTCTTAATAATCCTATGTATACTGTTAGCTAATATATTACTGAGGATTTTTGTGTCAATATTCATTAAGGAGATTGCTTGTAGTCTTTTTTTATTTGTTTGTTTGGCCTTTTTCTGCTTTCTGGAATCAAGGTAATGGTTGCTTCAGGGAATGAATGTGGGAGCACTGTTTCCACTTCAATTTCATTAAAAAGTTTCAGAATTGTTGGAATTAATTTCCCTTTAATAGTTTTGTAGAACTCAGCAGTAAAGCCATAAGGACCAGGGCTTTTACGTGTTGCTAGTTTTTTTTAAAAATTACATATTCAGTTTCACAGATTGATATTGGGATGTTTAACATTTCTATGTCATCTTCGTTCAACTTTGGAAGTTCATATATGTCTAGGAATCTATCTAATTCTTCTACATGTCCCAATTTATTGGAGTATAAATTTTCAAAAAATGTTTTTATTATTCTCTGGACTTCTACTGCGTCAGTGATAATTTCCCCCTTTTCATTCCCAAGAGCATGTGTTTGAGCCTTTTCCTTCTTTTCTTGATAAGGTTGGCTAAGGGTCTGTCAGTTTTGTTTAAGAGCCAACTCTTAGATTCATTGATGTTTTTGTATTGTTCTCTTTGTCTACATTGTGTTAATTTCTGCTCTGATCCTTATAATTTTCTCCTTATTACAAGCTTTGGGATTGTGTTGCTCTTCTTTTTCTAGTAACTTAAGGTTCAGCATTAGGTCATTTATTTGAGTTTACTCTATTTTCTGGGTGTAGGCATTCACTGCTGTGAATTTACCTCATAGGACTGCTTTCATTGTGTCCTATTCATTCCTGTATGTTGTATTGGAGTTCTCATTTTATTGTAAGAATTGTTTAATTTCTTCTGTGGCCCACTTGTTGGTCAGTAGTGTGCTGTTTACTTTCCAAATATTTGTGATGATCTTGGAATTTCATTTGCTATTCAGCTCCAATTTCAAGGCACTATGGTCTGACAATATACAGGGGATAACTTTATTTCCATTGCACTTACTTAAACCTGGTCTATGAACTAGTATGTGGTCTATTTTGGAGAATGAACTGTGTGCAGCTGAAAAGAATGTAAATTCTGACTTTATGGTGTGAAATACTCTGTAGATATCTATTAAGTCCATTTGTTCAAGCATTTGGTTTAGCTGAAGTATTTCCTTACTGAATTTTTGTCCAGTTGATCTGTCTATTTATGAAAGTGGGGTGTTGAAGTCCCCTTTTACTATTATATTGGTTTTTATCTGACCTTTCATGTCCATTGTTCATTTATATAGCTGTGTGCATTAGAATTTGGTGCATAAATATTTGATTGTTATTTCCTTCTCTTAAATTGTTCCCTGTATGATAATATAGTGGCCTTCTCTATCTCTCTTAATCAGTTTTGGTTTGATATCTATTTTATCTGCAAATAAGATGGCCACTCCTGCTTCTTTGCAGTTTCCTTATTCATGGAGGATTGTTTTCCATACTTTTACTTTCAGTCTATGGGTTTCCTTCTGAATTAGGTGTGTTTCCTGTGTACAACATATTGTAGGATCTTGCTTCTTGATCCATTTTGCCAGTCTGTCTTTAATTGGCCTGTTGAGTCCATTGACATTTATGGTTATGACTGATATGCACAGATTAGAGCTGCCATGTTTCCCTGTTCTTGGCTCTTTTCTTCCTTGCTTTTGCCCCTTCCCTATTAGTTTCTTGTTTGCCCCAGTGGGTTTACACTGTTGGGTCTCATGAGTTTGTACTTTTCATTATTTTTCTCCAACATATTTTTGAGACTGTTTTGGACTGCAGGCTTTGTGAGGTTTTTTTAGATGTCATGGAGGCTACCTTCAAACACACAATAATCCTTCTTTGAAGGATAGTTTTGCAGGATACATTCACCTTCCAGACTTTAAACACTTTACTCCAGACTCTCCCTGCATTGAGCATTTGGGATGAGAAGTCTGCTATGATCCTCATGGGCTTACCTTTGTATGTGATTGCTTTCAGTATTTCATTCTTTTTTTGTTTTTGTTTTTGTTTTTGGTTTGTCTTGCATGTTTGAAACCTTTATAATTATATGGCTAGGTGTACCTTTTTTTTTGAGACATAATCTCGCTTTGTAGTTCAGGCTGGCTCTGAGCTCACTCTGTAGCCCAGGCAAGCCTCAAACTCAGCAATTCTCCTGCCTCTGCCTCTCGAGTGCTGGGATTACAGGCGTGAGCCACCACGCCTGGCTAGGTGTACCTTTTTTTATGTCATGCCCATTTGATGTCCTATATGCTTCATATATCTGTTTATTCAATTCTTTTCCTTTTCCTGTGAAGTTTTCTGCCAATATCTCTGTGAACAGTTTTTAAAATGTCTTTTGCATTATCTCCTATTTCTTCAGTGACTACAATCAATCTTATGTTATTCTTCCTTGAATCGTCTAGGAGCTGTTGGATTGATTTCTCATGGTCTCTTTTCATTTTCCATAGATTATGCCTTTCCTGTTCATTGGCTGCCAGCCTGTAGCCTAGGTCTGAAATTCAGTTTTCTATCTGATTTATCCTACCTCACAAACCTTTGTTCTTTTTCTTAATTTCCCAGACCTCTATTTGTAGCTGTTTAAAAGGTTCTATTGCTTTTGCTATCTTAGATTGTATCATGTCCCTGATCTCCTCTTTGGCTTTATCGTTTCATTTACCTCATATACTATCTTTCTATTCAGCTCAGAAATCTTTTCTAATTTCCATTTTACTAGGTCTGCTTTTGTTACCATCTCAGAGTATCCTGTTGGTTGAGCTTCCATATGCTCCATTTCTCTTTTCCCTAAATTCCCCTGGGATGAGAAGCTATGTATCTAAGATGTTGAGTTTTTCCTCATTTCTGAGCCCTACTGGGTGATTTTGGCTTTACAGCTAGGCTGCTGTGATCATACAACTAGCCAGAAAACCTATGTTCAGATTATATTCAATATTCAGGCATCACTCTTTGGAACTAAAAAGATTGCCAGGGAGTTGGATAGTAGAGAGATAGGACAGAAAAAAAAATAGAGCCGGGCATGGTGGCTCATGCCTGTAATCCCAGCACTCGGGAGGCAGAGACAGAAGGATTGCTGAGTTCGAGGCTTGCCTGGGCTACATAGTGAGCTCAGGGCCAGCCTGAACTACAAAGTGAGACCCTGTCTCAAAAAAAAAATAGAAAGAGAATTACAGGATATATAGAGATCACAAGACCCCGGGGGACTGATAGAATCTAGAGGACAAAAGAGAGATTAGAGATATGGGAGACAGGATAGACTAACAGCAATAGGGAAACTAACATTTGTAGTTACCCTTCTGTAAAAGTACAGAGGAGAGAAAAGGGAAGACTGTATGCATTAATTTAAGTGGCAGATATTGACCAGAGAAATGAAAGTGAAAGAAAAATAAGAGTGATTAATAGTGAAAAATAAGAGTGATTAATAGAGAAAAGAAAAATCCAAGCTTAGACAGTCAGCCATAAGATAATAGAGGAGTGAGGAAGAGAATAATAGGGAGGGGGGAAAAAAGCTATGATAACAACAAAAACAAATCAAAACAACACAAAAGATAAAAAAATAATGTCCAAAAAAAGTAGAATAGGATAAAATAACGTTTATTAACAATGAGCTGTCCAAGAGGTAGATCCATTGACTCCTGAGTTCTCCTGGGGAATTTCAGGCTCAAAAGTTAAAGGGGGCCTTTCTAGTAAGTGAGTGGAGCATCCTGCAAATGGTGCTAGGCCCGGCAACTCACTGATGGTCAAGTTCACTGGGATTGCTCAACTGAGCAGGTGTCCATCCCTTCAGTATGGTGGGTGGGGTGTGGGGGTGGGGGCTTCAACAAAGTGTCATGGTATAACAAATCCTGAAAAGAAGCTGCAACTGTGGGAACAGTACTTGCGATCCCTCCTTTTGTGGCCTGGAGATGCCATCTGCCCTGCAGAGCCTTTCACCCTTGGAGTGGTGAGCAGAACCTCCCTGCCTGACTGTGCTGATCCTTTGATCCTTTGTCTTCTCTCCAGAATCAAGTCCACAAGCCTTCAAAGCAGCAGCCACTGTGGTCCCATGGGGCCCCACTCCTGGCCAAGAGCTGCTTCTTGGAGGCAGGGTGTGGGCTGTCAGTCTTGGCCCAGTGGTCTGGAGGCTCAGCTGCCCCTCCCCCAGTGGGACTCTCAGCTTAGGGTGAGGGGACTCATAGTGAGGGGACTTGCCTGCTTGCCCCCTCATTCCCTCTTTGATTTTCTTTTGTTCTCTTTGATGCTACCCTCAGATCTTTTTGTTTGTTCCTAGAGGGAAGAATTCCCTGTTCTTTAACTCCCAAGCTGTTGTATTTTGTCTTGGAAACAACAAACTACAGAGAGGGAGAGCCTAGGTTTGATACCTCTCCACCATCTTCCCAGAATCCACCCCCCCCTTTAAAGACAGGATCTCACTTTGTAGTTTGCTGGCACTGAGCTCACTATGTAGAGGCTACCTTAGAATGCACAACAATCCTGCCTCTGTCTCCCAAGTGCTGGGATTATGGATGTGAGACACCACACACAGCATTGTGATATATGGTACTGATCATTTGTGGTGTGTTGAGAATCCAACACTACCTTACACAGGCTTGTGTTGTAGGGTCATTCTGGAAAATGATCCAAAGACTTCTGTGTTAAAGAATTAGGCCCTAGATGGTGGCCCTACACAAAGATGGAAGAAACTTTAGGAAGTGAAGCTTACTTGGAAGAAGCAGGTCAATGAAGAAGGACTTTGAAAGGTATAATTTGTCTACACCCCCTTCTTACCCTTTCTCTCTTTCTGCTTTCTTGCTGCCATGCAGTGACCAGCTTCTCTCTGTCACACTTTCTGCCATGAGGCTTTGCCTTGCTGGCAATGGAGCCAACTGACCATGGAATGCCACAGAGTGAAACCTCTCAACAGTGAGCCAAAAGGGATTATTCCTTCCTGAAGTTGATTTTGTTAGATATTTTGTCTCAGTGATGGACAGTTGACTAACAGTCTTCTCTGCATTTCATCAAAGAAAGTGGGAATGCTCCATACCAGATTGCTGAGTGGTTTGAGATTTGAGTTTGCTCATAAAAAAACCCTAGAAGAGAAGAGGAAACTATTATTCTCTGGCAGTAAGCCCTCAAGAGCCATTGGTTTTGTAGCTGCTAAATTAGACCATAGGCACCTTCCAGAGGTTTCAGATAATTCCAGCAGCTTCCAGCAGAACCTTTAACCATCTCTGAAGTGTGTTAGTCTGAGGACAACTCTGACATTTGCAGGAAGCTATCCCAACTTTTGGTAGAAGGTGTTTGAACCCTTCAACAGAAATGTAAACTCCTAATTCTTTATCACATCCTTTAGACCCATGATAACATAGGGGGTCTTGTTTCCTAATGAACCACAAGTGACTTGATCCTAGAAGAGTGTCATAAGTTGGTCAGAAATATTGAAGTAGATAACTATTCAAATGTTGGAAGAACCTTCAGGATTTCACGAACTTTACTCAATTTCAGTGTTTGTTAGAGGATTTTTGTATATTCTTTTCCAATTTGGTGTTGAATATTGTGAGCAAAAATACTGCTGTTGTTAATATTATGAACATTTTATGTAGAGGATGTCAGTACTACTTAAAATCACAGAGGTGTGAGCCACCATATAGAAACTAGGTATTGAAAACCAATAATTTAGTAATATATCTGCTACATATAGTATACTAAATTAGATAAGTTAATAATACTGAACTGGTTAGCTTTTTTTTTGACAGGGTTTTGCTTAGTAGTTTAGGCTGGTCTTGAGCTCACTATGTAGCCCAGGCAAGCCTCAAACTCACAGCAATCCTCCTGCCTCTGCCACCACACCCAGTATTTGGTTAGCTTTCTTATAGGAAAAGCATGTCTTCCTGATATTTGGTAAAGGAAAAGGACTAAATTGGGATAAAGGGAAAGACCCAAAACAATGTTAAAAAAAATCCCTGATCTCATTGTCCCCATTGATTCCAAATAACTGTTGATTTATTCAGCTTTAATCTGAGGTAACTTCAACTTTGAACTTTGTGTTTTATAATCATCTTATCCTTTAACATATTGTGTGATGTTGGAGACAAGAATTCAGTGAATTTTAAGTTTCTTCAGGGTGAGAACCAGGCCTTTTTTCTTTTATATTTAGCAAAACCTGGAGAACGTACCATGAAGCATTAAAAATGTTTCTTTGTATATCTTTGGGTGGTCAGATATTAATTTATCTTTTCTAGTGTATTCATATGTTCTGCTTCATTTGTATCATGGAAGATCAAGTAGATACAATTGAAGACTGGTTAAATCTAAGATAAATATCCTTTCATCCAGGCCAGAAACAGATGGAGAGAATAATACAGCTAAATAATAGGTACTCCTCTTTTAATTCATTTTTAAATAAGTAATGTTTTGGATTCCTAATATGTGAAAGGGAATAATTACAAAGTTATTTTACATGTCAGTTAGTCAGTAAGAATATATTGGGCACTTCTATGTTCCATCATAATAGTTATGAATTATTTTCATTGTCAATGAATATTTTCTGTCCCATACAGAATAAAATCTATAAGAGTCAATCCTTTCCCTAAAAAAAAAACATCAAGTTATGTGGCACTTATTGCAATTTTAATGCATATCAGGCCATCATAACTCCTTCAAAAGGTTTTCTTTAATCTAGCACCAGCAAGAACTTAATACATCATTCTTATCATTCTTCATAAAAGTATATTTCATCTTGTTTTCAAGGATGGTGTGGAAGCCTCCACAGTCCCAAGAGAGGATGACATATGGTGAATAAAATGCCACTAATATGAAAACAGAAGAGACCTCAAGGTCAGAATTCAGTTTTTAGTTCAATTTTTTCAATCGGATAAGCCTTTTAGTTCTGAAAAGGAACCAGGGAGAAATGTCTTAAAATGAATTCTGGAAACCTAGAATAGCAAAAGCAATTCTAAGCAGCCATGACATGACAGGGGGTATTACAATCCTCAATTTAAAACTCTACTCTAAAGCTGCTGTGATAAAAGCTTCATGGTACTGGCAAAGTAACAGACCTGAGGACCAGTGGAATAGATTAGAAGATCCAGAAACAACCCCGGATACACTTATTTTTGACAAAGGAGCCAAACACCCTCAATGAGGAAAGACAGCCTCTTTAACAAATGGTGCTGGAAAAACTGGGCTTTAACCTGCCAAAAACTAAAGCTAAACCTATCTCTTTCACCATGCACAAAACTAAATTCACAATGGATACAAGACTTAAACATTAAAACAGAAACAATAAGCCTGCAGGAAAACAGGTTAGGCAAAACTCTTGGAGACATTGGCTTAGGTAGAGACTTTATGAATAAAACCTCTCTAGCACAAGAACTAGCAGAAAGAATCAACAAATGGGATCTTATCCTATTGAAAAGCTTTTGCTCAGCAAAAGAAATCACTGGCACTGCTAAAAGACAACCAACAACATGGGAAAAAAATCTTTACTAGCTGTTTATCAGACAAAGGGCTATTACCTACAATATATAAAGAACTCAAACAGATCAGCCTCCCCAAGTTTAAAGTCCCAGTTCAAAAATGGGCATCTGAAATGAACAGATACTTCTCAGAGGCAGAAGTCAAAGCAACCAAGAAGCATATGAAGAAATGTTCAACATCACTGGTCATTCGAGAGATGCAAATGAAAGCAACACTGAGACTTGATCTCAATCCACAAAGAATGGCCGCGATCACAAAATCAACCAATGATAAATGTTGGCTTGGCTGTGTGGAGAAAGGAACCCTTCTCCACTGTTGGTGGGATTGTAGACTTGTGCAACCATTGTGGAGATCTGTGTGGAGATTTCTCAGAAAACTAGGACTAGGGGCCCCATTTGACCCTGCTATCCCCCTGCTAGGAATATACCCAAAAGAATTTAAAAAATCACTTCGGAAAGACAAATGTACACCCTTGTTCAAGCAGCTCAGTTTGTGATAGCTCAATCTTGGAAACAACCCAAAAGTCTATCAATTGGAGAGTGGATGAAAATGTGGTTTTTTAATAAAATAGAGTATTATTCTGCCATAAAGAATGACAAGATTGATTCATTTATGTGCAAATGGATACACCTGGAGGACACACTAATAAGTGAAATAAATAGATCACAGATAGGCAAATACCAGATCTTTTATTTGATATGAGCACCTGTAGATGCAAATGAGCTCTAGAAAGTATGATAGTTTTTGTAGAATAGGAAGTTTCCAAAGGAAATTTGGTTTAGGAATATAATGAGGGGGAGGAATAAATATGATTCTGAAAGAAAATAAAAGAGCATATATATAGGGAGTGGGGAGGTGTGGGTGGGTAGGTATATGGGTGAAAATGAGAATTAACTTGTTTCGTATATTGGTACAAATTCCCTGATGTTATGTGTGATTTTGAGGTGTATATAAATTGTATCAATAAAAAATTTAAAAAAATGAAGTCTGGAAACAGGATGCAATTTTCCCAAGTTCTCAGGCAACACTGGAAGGCTGTTAATAAGACTTTTAGACTTCTGTACCTGTACTAATCAAACTCAAGATTTGCAAACTTCATAAATGTGACTGACTGAAAATTGAGGTCCTGACTTTTAATGATTTTATTACTTGATCTTTTTGTTCTTCTAGTCACTTACTATCAAACATTCTAATTAGAAACATAAAATCAAAGAAAATAAATATGTTGTCTTAGATTGTCTCAGTATAGTTTTGAACAAATTAAAGAAAGGGAGAAACATAAAGCAAGAGTAAGTTATAGTAAAGGGATCTTTTTAGATGCATAATATGAAATAGCTTGAGAGATTTACTGTAATTTTTTTTGTTGGTTTGTATGGAGAAATAGGAAAAAGTGAATCTGAAAGATGAAATTTTGGTATGCTTCCCATTTGTTAAATTCCAGAACATACAGGCTGAGACAAATTTATTAGCTAAAATGAATGAACAATTTGAAATTCAGGTTTTATTAGGAACATATTGGAACTAGAGATGCAGCCCAGTTGTAGAGTGTGAGTTGAGAATTCACCAGGCGTTTCCTCTGCACAACACACCCCCACAAACACAATATAAAGACACAAAACACAAAACAAAATCCCAACTGTATCATTAAAAAATATTGCAGTATTATAGCATTTGTAGATATATCACCCTGATGGTTGACTGTGCTTCTTTATGATATGGCAGATTAATCAAGATGTTCAAGATCAAGTGCTTCAGAGCACATTCAAAACCTAACTTTATTATGTAATTTTAGCAGAAATGTAATAAAGACATTAATTAATTGATCTTAAGTGTCAGCTCAAGAAATTTTTGTAAACGCAGACACAATTTTTACTTAGATCAGAATAAATTTCCATATTGACCATCTTCAAACAAAACTCAAACACTTTAGGACAACTTCTGCTCTCATTTCTATTATGATCAATTCTTGTTGTCTCTTCTTGAGTGTCATGAAAATGGAGCTGTATGGGAATATGTATTCTTTTGTGTTTGGTGTCTTTTACTCAACATAATGTCTACGTTTTGGTCATACATTTCTGGTGTCATTCATTTGCTCTTTTATGCTATGTGTGGTATTTTATTGTGTTAGTCTCCACCATTTATGTATTTATTATCCTACTGAGAGATATTTCACCTATTTCCAGCTAGGGCATGGATATGAATAAACCTATTGTACCTGTCAATAAAACTTAGACAAGATATTTGTAATAATTTCTCTTTCAAAAGTAATCTCTAGGGATCCATTTGATTGTGAGCCATAAGGGTTCCTGATCAGGATTTTTCTGGTCTTATAACTGAACATGTTGAGCATAATATACATCCAGTTCTAGTGAATTCTTTATTGGTACATTTTATATATGGCTCACTATCACACTCAGAACTGGGGAATTTGTACCAGTATATGACACAAGTTAATTCTCTTTTTTACCCATATCTCTACCCACCTCACAACCCCACCCCTGAGTACATGTTCTTTTTCTTCCCAAATCATATTTATTTTTTCCCCTCATTACTTTCCCCTACCACATTCCCATTGAATATTTCCTATTTCACAACATCTAATATACATTTCAGAACTCATTTACATCTACAGGTTCTCATACCAGAGAAAAGATGGCATTTACATATCTGTGATCCATTTATTACACTTATTACTGTGTCCTCAACGTGTATCCATTGGCACATAAATGAATGAAACTTGTCATTCTTTATGGCAGAGTAATACTCCATTTCATATAACAAATTCTTCTTTCCATTCTTCAGTTGATGGGCATCTGGGTTGTTTCCAAGATTGTACACATATCTTACAATATAATTCTTTTAATTCCTTCAATTATATTCTTAGCAGGGAAATAGCAGGGTTAAATAGGACCTTTAATCCTAGTTTTCTGAGATATCTCCACACTGATCTCCACAATGGTTGCACAAGTCTACAATCTCACCAACAGTGGAGAAGGGTTCCTATCTCCCTGTAGCCTCACCAGCATTTATTGTTGGTTGATTTTGCAATAGCAGCCATTATTTGTGGACTGAGATGAAATCTCAGTTTTGTTTTCATATGTATCTTTTGAATGACCAGTGATATTGAACTTAATACTATAAAGCAACTGTGATTAAAAACTGCAGAGTACTGGCAAAGTAACAGGCTTGAAGACCAGTGAAATAGATTAGAAGATCCAGAAACAACTCCAGATACACTGTCACCTTATCTTTGACAAAAGACTGAAACATCCTTAATGGAGGAAAGACAGCCTCTTTAACAAATGGTGCTGGAAAATCTGGGCTTTAACCTGCCAAAAACTAAAGCTAGATCTATCTCTTTCACCATGTACTAAAGTAAAATCACAGTGGATAAGAGACTTAAACATTAAAACAGAAACAATAAGCCTGCTGCAAAACAGATTAGGTAAAACTCTTGGAGACATTGGCTTATGCAGAGACTTTATGAACAAAACCTCTATAGCATGAGAAGTAGCAGGAAGAATCAACAAATGGGATCTCATCCTACTATAAAGCTTCTGCACAGCAAAAGTAACAACTGGCACCGCTAAAAGACAACCAACATGGGAAAAAAAATTTACTAGCTGTTTGTCAGACAAAGGGCTATTATCTAAAATATGTACATAACTTAAACAAATCATTCTCTCCAAGTTTAAAGTCCCAATTAAAAAAATGGGCATCTGAAATGAACAGACACTTCTCAGAGGCAGAAGTAAAAGCATCGAAGAAGCATATGAAGAAAGGTTCAACATCAAATTGGTATTTGAAAATTCTTTCCTTGAAAATTAACATTTAAATATAAATCTTAAATAATATTTATGAGATTTTTGTTTTCAGTTACTGGAGACTGAATTCAGGGTCTTGTATGTGCTAGGCAAGTGGTTGATCATGGATCTATATCTTCAGTCCATATTTATGAGTATTTTTGAGACATCCCTTACCAATTGTTTTCTTTACTAATAAGATTTTTATACATTTATATAACTGAGATAAAAGTTCATCTATTGAGGTTTCTTATACATTATAAATCATGTAGAAAGTGGACTCAACTACTGGTCATTTTCTATGCTGTGTTTAGTTTCTATATAATTTATAGAATTACTGGTTCTTGCTTATCTTCCTGGCTTTGGAAGTAGATTACATGTTATCTATTCATTACTTAGTTTTAGAAATCATAGTATTTTGAGAATTGGGCTGACATTCTCTGGTAAATTGTTAAAACCAGTAGGCTTGCAGTATACAAAGTAATTTTTATGTGGCATGTTAATTGGTGATAATGACTAATTTCCTCCTAGTTAACCAGGAATAGAAGCACCTAAGATTAATCTCAGTATGACTCTTCTCAGGTCAGGCCATGGTGGAATACTATTTCTATTTTTTCATAACCATTCATAGTTTACTTTCAGTTAGAAATATATTCAGTGATTTTTATTTTGAGTTGGTCAAGATTAGTTATGATGGAAATACAATTAAGATAGTGTATAGCTTGTGCTGTGGCATAGAGTTGAAGTGATGTCTGCTTGGAACTATGCAGCCCTCTAGCTAAGTGAGAGTGCAGTAAAAATAAAGAATAATTGGGCCAGAGATTTAGCTCAGTGGTTCTGGCGCCTGCCTTGCAAGCTCAAGGCCATGAGTTCAATCCTGGTAACCACATAAAATGCTGGGCATGGTGACTCAGGCCTACAAGCAATCAATACCACATACCACAGTGCTGGGCATGGTGGCTCACACCTGTAATCCCAGCACTTGGGAGGCAGAGACAGGAGGATTGCTGAGTTCAAGTCTTACCTGGGCTACATAGTGAAAGCTCAGAGCCAGCCTGAACTACAAAGCAAGACCCTGTCTCAAAAAAAAAAAAAAAAAGGAATAATACAAAACAAAGGTTTACATGAATAGGTGTCCCAGATGTCAAAAATTATGCAAGACTACACCACAGGCTCTGAACTTGTCATTATTTATTGGTTACATAATATTGCAGGGGGATAAATGCAGATGCAGAGAAGAGTGTGGCTAAGGCACTGATATGAGCTAAGATTATAAAAAGGGGGAATGCTGCAATCCTGTGAAAAGCAGGTCATAATTAACAAGTAATCTGTTTGTTTTCTTAGCGAATATGTGTTATGAGAAAATTGCTGCATAAGAGTCATAAAATCCTCAACTGCAATGTCATGTTGCTATCAGAGGCACCACAGTATCACCAACAACTGAGGCCTCAACTATGACCATTGACATAGGAGTTCTGTTTCTGCTCACCAGTCGAAAGGTCATGTAGCAAGTCACATGGACCTAGGACAGACCCACAATGTAGTGAATAGTCAACTCATAAACCCATTCAATAATATTTGATTGCTTGCTCAGTGCTGGTCTCTAGCAAATGTAATCAGTGTCAGTTTCTGTCCATTACTTGTTTAAGTGCTGAACAAATCAGTACTAATCATCTCACCCATTGCCTCAGCAACTGTCACAGGTTGGGTTTTCCACAATCAGGTGTAAAGGTGGAATGTGCAGGGCAAGCTGGTCATTAGGGCTCAGAACCTGTGAAGGGAAGAGGTAGCAGCAAGATAGAGCAGAGGCAGAATTCAAACGGACATTAAACAAAACCTCAGAAATGTGAGAAAATTTGCAGCAACTTGTGTTCTTCAGAGTTGTATCATATTAGGATCAACAGGCTGGGCTTTTGCACCTCTGTTTTCCATGATTACTGAATCTTTACAGCTTTTGGCAAGAGATCTCTGCATCAAGGGCAATTTGAGGGAGCTGATACCTTATGGCTGCCTACTGATTACACTCTGTGTAGCTGGACACAATGTTTTGCTTGAAAGGATATTGTTATAGCTTTCATAGTTTGTATATTTATGCTGCTTGTATCTACTTCTTTAAGCTGTATTTGGAAGATAGTTTAGTAGGAAAATTATAGCACCTGTCACTGATGTTGGTCTTGGGGTCATAATTGGTACAGTGAACTCTCAAGTTAAGATCAACTTGACATGTGATCAACCTGGGCTATGACTGGAATTTTATTTATTTTTTATTTTTTTGAGACAGGGTCTCACTTTGTAGTTCAGGCTGGCTCTGAGCTCACTACATAGCCTAGGCAAGCTTCAAACTCAGCAATCCTCCTGTCTCTGCCTCCCAAGTGCTGGAATGACAGGCGTGAACCACCACGCCCAGCTTTTGTAGTATGTGATATTGATTGCTGGTGGGCGTGAGTCTCCACACCCAGCATTGTATGTGGTTACTGGGGATCGAACTCATGGCCTTGCACTTGCTAGGCAGGCGCCAGAACCACAGAGCTAACCCTCTGGCTCTGGAATTTTAATTTTAATGTATGATCAAAATCTTGAATTAGGGCATGGGTGCTTGCCACTTGTGCTTCTAGGTGGTCTTATATACAAAGTTAACTTTCAAAAAGAGTTCTGGAAGGAACATTGCTGCATCCTTTTCTGTGTGGGATTAATGGAGAAATCCTGGGCCAACGTCTTTCTAAGGACACTGATATCTGTCTATAAGCAAGTATGACCTAAAATTATACAGGAGAGAGACTTTGAAGGCCATTGATCAACTTGAGTTACAACCAGCCCTTGGAAATGCATTGAATTCATAAGTCAAGGGTCCACTATATTTTCTTTTCCCTAGTCATTATTCATCTTCATTTCTTCTTACTCTTAACCACCATAGGTGTTTGCCTCAGTGGCCTGCCATGTTCTTCACATAGTGTTGCAGTGTTGGCCTATTAATCACAAGTTTGATCAAGATAACTGCAGTGGGTCTAGCGGATGACATGAGTTCATTTTTTTTAATCACTGCTCTAACAAATTACCACATGGCTCGAAACAGCACAGATTTATGCTCTTACTTCACCAAGGTTCAGTAGTCAAATTCAGTTTTACTGGGAACTATGGATTAGAGCCAGGATGCCCTCCAAAAGTTTTATATGTTCAAAAATGGGGCTTGTGGAGAGTAATTGGATTACGAGGGGACTATACTCCTTATGGGATTGATCCACTGATGAGTTCATATCTAAATGTGCTGTGTGGAGAGCGAGGTGTGGTTTATTGGAGGCATGCTGTGGAGAGTATAGCTCCCTTCATAAGTTTTCCTTCTCTCTGATTCCTGGTAGACATGGATGATAAACTTTCTTTTGCATCCTTAAACCATGATGTTTCTGCCTTGGAGCCAGCTAACCATAGACAGAGTCCCCCCAAAACATGAGCCAGAATAAACTTCTCCTTTAATAATGTGTCCCATGGACAGAAAGAAGTTCAATATCCTGGACTAAAGCTAAGCTTTTGTAGTTTATTTCTTTTTAAACATTAATTAATTGATTTTATCGGTACATTTTATTACACATTGTGATCACAATCAACATTGAAAATTTGTACAGTGTATGACACAAGTTAATTCTATTTTTTTCTATTCCCCATGCATCCTACAATCCCCTGCCCTGTATTTACAGAAGCTTTGTTTCCTTTTATTAAACTATATTTTCCCCCATGTTATATACTCCAAGTCCCCTTTTACTATTTGAATATTTTCTATATCACAGTGTCTGTCATATAATATAGATAGATACTGTAGAACTCATTTATATCTTCAGTTTCTCATAACAAAGAAAAGATATAATATTTACACATCTGTGACCTATTTATTTCACTATGAGTATGCCCTCAAGATACGTCCATTTGAGTAGGTCTCAAACTTATTCTTTATGGCAGAGTAATATTCCATTTCATAAAAAAACCACACCTTCTTTATCCAGTCTCTGGTTAATGGGCATTTGAGTTGTTTCCAAGATTTACCTATCACAAACAAAGCTGCTATGAACATTGGTGCACATATGTCGCTATGATATGACTCTTCTAATTCTTTCATGTATATTCCTAGCAGGGAAATAGCAGGGTCAAATGGGATCTCTAATGGTTGCACAAATCCATGTTCCCTCCAACAGTGGAGAAGGGCTCTTTTCTCCCTGCAGCCTCGCCAGCCTTTATTGCTGGTTAATTTTGCAATAAAAGCCATTCTTTGTGGGGTGAGATGAAATCTCAATGTTGTTTTCATCTACCTCTCTTGAATGACTAGTGATGTTGAACATTTCTTCATATGCTTCTTGGTTTCTTTTACTCTTCCTCTGAAAAGTGTTCATTTCAGTTGCCCATTTTGGAATTGAGTCTTTAAATGGGGAGGGATGATTTTTTAAAGCTCTTTATATATTCTAGATAGTAGCCCTTTGCTTATTTTAGTGGAAGTACTTCTCATGTTTATCTGAATATTGATTATTGTCACCTTCCTGCATCTTCAAAGTTTGTACCTCTAATCTCTGTTTCTGTCATCACACTGCCTTTTTTCTGTTTTATCTATTTCTTATAAGGATATCTGCAATCATATTTAGGAATCATTCCCCCAACTCCACTTCAAAAATAGTTATTGCATCTGTAAAAACTCTTCCCATACAAGGTTTCAAGACCTAGGACATGGTTATGGTTTTTTTTTTTTTTTTTGAGACAGGGTCTCGCTTTGTAGTTCAGGCTGGCCCTGAGCTCATTATGTAGCCCAGGCAAGCCTCAAACTCAGCAATCCTCCTGCTTCTGCCTCCCAACTGCTGGGATTACAGGCGTGAGCCACCATGCCTGGCACTGTGGTATGTGGCACTGATGGCTGGTGGGCGTGAGTCTCCATGCCCAGCATTGTATGTAGTTACTGGGGATTGAACTTAGAACCTTGTGCTTGTGAGGCAGGTGCTGGAGCCACTGAGCTAACCCTCTGGCCCCCAGACATGGTTATGTTTTAAGCTATTCTTCAGTCTACACTACTATGATGGTTGATTTTTTTGTTGTTGTTTTGTTTTGAGACAGGGTCTCACTTTGTAGTTCAGGCTGGCCCTGAGCTCACTATGTAGCCCAGGCAAGCCTCGAACTCAGGAATCCTCCTGCCTCTGCCTCCCAACTGCTGGGATTACAGGCATGAGCCATCACACCTGGCACTGTGGTATGTGGTATTGATTGCTGGTGGGCGTGAGTTACCACGCCCAGCATTATATGTGGTTACTGGGAATCAAACTCAGGATCTTGCGTTTGCGAGGCAGGCACTGGAACCACTGAGCTAAATCTCCAGCCCATATAATGCTTAATTTTTAAATATTCACATGGAAAGAGTTTTTTTTTTATTCACATTAACATTTAAATCTGTCAACTCTGAGTAAACAAATTTCTCCCTATAATGCTAGTGGCTTTAATTGGTCAGTAGAAGGCCTGAATATGGAAAAAAATAATTGGCTGCTTCAATCAAAAGAGAGTTCTCCACCTGTCTGTCTTTAGAATTTTCAACTTACCTACACATCATTGGCTTTCTCCAGTCTCTACCTGCCAATCTTTGGACTAGAAATATGCTACAAGTTCTTTTACACTCTAATCTGATAATCCATAGTACAGATTTTGGAGTGGTCATCTTTCATAACTTTGTAAGCCAATTCTTTATGATAAATATCTTTTGGTATATGTGCATGTATTATTGGCATTGTTTCTCCTGAAGATCTTTACAAATACAATTTGTAAATTGGAATAATACTGTTGTTCCAGGCCAATGCTTCCTTTATTGTCTGCACTGGGTTTCTCTTTGGTAGTGGTGCAGTGAGTAAAGTAGCTCCTAGGTTTCACCTGCTTTTTCAGACTTCACTTGACACTAGTTTCCTGAGTTTATTTCTATGGAAATAGATACCATTTGGAGTTAGAATTTGGGTGTATGGCTTTTGTGATGGGTCAACTCTTGTTGAAAGGAGGACAAAAGAAGATTTGTGAAGGAGAGGTCAAACACTGATTCTTGTGGGTAGAGCTCCAGTCAAACATTCTGGGAACTAGGAAGCATAGCTTGTCTATGTCTTGGATCAAGCCAAAATGAGTGAATCTTTATACTTCTGTGTCACTTAATCACTGGATGCAGGCTTCCTCAGACAGGCATACACTTTGGTGAAGATAGGTTTGAAAGACAGGTCCTGAAAAGAAGAAATAATGGAAGTTTTTTGCTACTCACATTCTTAGCTTTTGTGTACAATTTCTAATAAGAAAACCTAATTAAAAGAGGCTGTCTTCTCATCACTGTGGTAGTCAGAATAGTCTGGCAGGGTGGTGGGAGTGTAGGCCTGGCCTGGCCTTGCTTTTTAATGTTGTTGAAGTTCCCCAGTCACCGTGGTCAGTAGCATGAGCACTGCTATTGTTCAGGACCAAGTAATATGACCAATACCATGATGAGGGAGGGGAGAATAAAATGATTATTTTCACTAGAATGTGGAACTGGTCCACAGTAAAGCCCATATTTAATTTTCAGACTAAGGAGTGACCAAACACTAATGGTTCCTACTTGTAAGAATCAGAAAGGATTTTTGTAGGCAGCTGTAAAATATCTACAAAAGTGAGAAAGTATTAAAGTCAAAGGCTCTCAGAACTCATGAGTCAACATTTTCAGGTTTCACACTGGAAACATGCAGGTGAGAAAAAAAAAAGTATGAGAAGCAGTTCCTTTTTATTCTGTAGAGTCAGTAGCAGCAACAGTGGAAACTTCACACAATCCTAACAGACCTCATCTAAAGGGTGTACCTTGGCGACATGCCAATGACAAATAAAATAGAAGGATACAACGATAAAGCTTTCTGCTTAGGAGAAGAAACCTAGAATTTAATTTTTGTGAATATTTTTCTCATGTAGAGTAGGCTTTGAGTTCATATAAGACAATGTCTCTGAGAGTATACATTAGAAGTAATATATTCAGAGAACCTATTAAATGTTTGATAGAAGACAAACATAGTTGAGGGAATTGAGCAGTCAGCAGCAGTAGTAAGCCACTGCTACCACTGTAATGTTAGAAAAAGAAAACAAAGGAATGTGAGCATGGGAGTGATGGGGGTCTGAGGGGAGCTGAAGTCACATGAAACGTGCAGTTACTATCAGAAACACTACCCTACACTGAGTAGGAAAGAAATGGAGAAATACCCTGATTTCTCCTCATCTAGCTTCCCAACTTTTCCAGTGCTTGTCATAGATAGCCAGAATCCAGCCAGGATGGGAGCCTGTTGTCTTAATACACAAACTATTTAAAGCAGAGACTGAAAACAAGTCTTGTATTGAAGTACAAGAACCAGCAATAGAACTTGTACCCAGGGTGAAAACATTATCAATCTTAGACTAAATGGCATAAATTAGAGGTGAAGCATAAAAGGGAGTTCTCAGGCTAAAACACATACTCTCTCCTTCCTTAAGTGATTCTCATCCCTCAGCATTCTCAAAACAGGTAATGTATATATAAAATGTATCAATAAAATGAATTAAAAATAAAAAAATAAAAACACAGGTAAGTTGATCCTGAAATTTATTTTTCTAAGCCTCTTATCTGTGCCACTGTAAGACTCTTACAGTATTTCCTGGAACCAGTCGTGGATGCATTAGTGATCTAGACTTCTTTGTCTCATAGATGTTGAGGAAAATAGTCACATGGCAATGTAGAGGCACAATATAGTAAAAACAGAGCTTACAACTGAAGTGTTGTAACATTTTATGTACTATGGTATATTGAAGACCAATATACCATATGGAAATGAAAGCTAGAACATTAACTTAATAGTTTCTTAGAAACAATGCATACATTTAATCATGACATTGTACTAAAAATACCAGAGAGAGAGAGAGAGACAGACAGACAGACAGACAGACAGACAGACGGACAGAGACAGACAGAAACAGCAACAGAAAGCCTTAAAGCTCAGTTATGTAGAGCAACAGTTGTCTGCTCTTTACCTACTTAATCTCTCAACATTAATGGCCAAATAAGACCCATGAGGATTTTGTATACTTATATAGCAATAGTCATACAGTTATGAAACAGTTCAAAGGGCTGGCAGAAATGGCTTAAAGCCATGTTTTGTAAGGAAAACTATATATTCTCTCTTTATCGTCCTTCTCCTTCAGATGCCACTGTCTATTCTGTAAAAAATGACTGCTTTCTCTGAAACATGTGAACTAATTCTATTTTAGATTTTCTTTAGAACAGTTCCTGGTGCTCTGCTCAAAAATGAAATGTTATTTCTCATAAAACATTTATTAGCATGCTTATTTAATTATTATAATTTCTTTGAACATTCTTTTAAACCTAGTAGTTTATACTGAGTTTGGAATGTTAAAACAGCTTTACATTCCTAAGATAAACATTGCTTGGCCAAAAATTCTACTCCTTTTATGTATTTCTGGATTTAGTTTTCTAATATTTTGTTGAAGACTCTATGTCTATATTACAGAAAAAGGTACAGAATTGTTCTGCAATGTCTTTGGTATGTTTATATAAAAACTATAATACCACACATGGCATCCTCCTTTTTATGGTCTGGAAGTTTTCCCTGGGCAAAGAGCTGGGATATAGGTGAGACTCACTGCATAACTAAATATTTTATAGTCTTTATATAACCAACTGGGAAGCTAGATGAGGGAGAAGTCAGTATATTTCTCCATTTCTTTCCCATCAATATTGAGTACTGAATCTGTTTAATGCTTAACATTTACTTTATTTCTCCCCATTGCATGACCACTTCTTACAGGACAGCTAGTATGGAACAATTTGGTTTATGTTAGACTTTTATTATTTTTCAAAATGTTATGCTCTTTCTACAGACTGAATCACTGTATTACTTGAATTGTATTTATTTATTCAATTAATATGTAGTTTTCAATCAAGGGCCTACTGTGTGCCACCAACACCACCAAGTAATAAACATAGAGTGAAGAGTGTGGTATTTGACATCACATGGTGTAGATTTAGCTTAGATTTGACTTCTAAAATTAAAAATATTTCATTAGATTTTACTGAATTGCAGGTTAATGTAGTCAAAGACTACAATGTTGCAATGTTTTCCATTCCAGATAAATGAAAGATAATGTCAAATTTCATAGAAATTTCATTACTCTACACAAATTTTGAATTGTCTTTTTTTTTTTTTTTGAGACAGGGTCTCGCTTTGTAGTTCAGCCTGGCCCTGAGCTCACTATGTAGCCCAGGCAAGCCTCGAACTCAGCAATCCTCCTGTCTCTGCCTCCCGAGTGCTGGGATTATAGGCATGAGCCACCACGCCCGGCAGAATTGTCTTTTTTTGAAAAAAAAATATAAACCTTTTCTTAACTATGAGACTTAAAAATTTCATGTTTGATTAATGTAATATATTTTATGAATTTTATGGCCATCATCAATATGTTGTTTTTCCCCATTACAGTCTATGAGTAGTTATTATTTACATAAAGAAATTCTGCTCCTTTCTTTATGAATTATGTAGTTATTTCTTATAAAATTATAATATGTTTCTGTGGGAATTCCCAGGTAGAGCTTACTGGATCTTTATTTCCATGAAATATGTTCTGCAAAATACTTTTTATAGATTAATATACTTTCTGTGTTTATCTAATGTGAACAGGCACTATGTGGATTTTCTCTGCAAGGATTGATGTTCAGTGTTGTGTGGTCATAAGGAAGTTAAGCTTTTTTCAGAAAAAAGCCACTTCCTGCTTAGAGCTAGGATTTAAAAGGGAATTCCCATCTATGCAGTATCCTGCATAAACACCAGTGAACACCCTTTGGAATAGGGCTTCAGGACAGGCCTGCTTAAACATGTGAGGCTCTGCAGGTGACAATTTAGATCATCCTCAACTCACTACAAGATAAGAAACAAACCACACATAATGAAAAATACATATTTTTGTTTGTATGTACACCTGTAAACTCCAGACAGCATTTAATAATATGATTTTTATTTATTTATTTAGACAGGGTCTTGCTTTGTAGTTCAAAGTGGCCATAAGCTCACTATGTTGCCCAGGCAAGCCTCAAACTCACAACAATCTTCCTGCCTCTGCCTCCCTAGTACTGGGATTACAGGCATGAGACACCCTGCCCAGCATTGTGGTGTGTGGTACTAATTGCTGATGGGTGTGAGTCAACACACCCAGCATTGTGGCATGTGGTTCCAGGAATTGAACTCAGGACCTTGGGCTTGTGAGGCAGATGCCAGAGCCACTTAGCTAAATCCCTGGCCCCATAATATGTTTTTTTAATTATAAAATATTTGACATACGTACCATCTCCAAGCACCTATTTTTCAAAATAAGCTTTAATAATTATGTACTTGACATCTTCAGTAACTGGATGAAAAATATTACTTCATAGAATTTTATCACTGTAGGATGCTCTATTTCTTTTTACTTTTAAGCTCTTTCATATAATTCATTTTATGCTTAAGATCATTATAGTACTCTTATAATTGTGCAGATTAAGTTTATTACCATAGTGTCAATAATTTTTGTCTCTACTGAATTTATTTCACAGTTATATAAAGATTCCATGTACATGAGTGTAGTTTCTAATAAGTGTTATTGTTGATATTTGTTAATTTTTCATAATTGCATCTGTCTTATATTCAATGACTTTTGGTAGAATTTTCCACTTCTCAATGTTATGTATTTCTTTTTTTAAATTGAATTCTTTATTGGTACAATTTATATACATCTCAAAATCACATATAACATTGGGAAATTTGAACCAGTATATGCCACAAGTTAATTCTCATTTTTACCCATATCCCTACCCACTCCCCCCTCCTCCCCCCTTTATGCATGCTCTTTTATTTTCTTTCTGTATCATATTTATTCCTTCCCCTCATCACATTCCCACACCAAGTTTCCCATAGAATTATTCCACTCTATAAAAGCTGTCCTACTTTCTAGAACTCATTTGCATCTATAGGTGTTCATGCCAAAGAGAAGATCCAGAAATTGTCTATCTGTGATCTATTGATTTCACTTATTAGTATATCCTCCACATGTCTCCATTTGCACCTAAATGGATCAATCTTGTCATTCTTTATGGCAGAGTAATACTCCTTTTTGTAAAAAAAAACACATCTTCTTTATCCACTCTCCAGTTGATGGACATTTGGGTTGTTTCCAAGATTGAGCTATCACAAACTGAGCTGCTATGAACAAGGGTGTACATCTGCCTTTCCGATGTGAGTTTTTAAATTCTTTTGCGTGTATTCCTAGCTGGGGTATAGCAGGGTCAAATGGGACCCGTAGTCCTAGTTTCCCGAGAAATCTCCACACAGATCTCCACAATGGTTGCACAAGTCTGCAATCCCACCAACAGTGTAGAAGGGTTCGTTTCTCCCCACAGCCACGCCAGCATTTATTGTTGGTTGACTTTGTGATTGCAGCCATTCTTTGTGGAGTGAGGTGGAATCTCAATGTTGTTTTCATTTGCATCTCTCGAATGACCAGAGATGTTGAGCATTTCTTCATATGTTTCTTGGCTGCTTTGATTTCTGCCTCTGAGAAGTGTCTGTTCATTTCAGTTGCCCAT
>PVIC010005155.1:0-59130 GCA_004025085.1 Thryonomys swinderianus
GATCCTCTTTAACTTGAATTTGTTATTTTTCCACTTCAGGTTCCCAATGTTTGTTTGTGTGTTTGTTTTAAATATTTATTTGCTCCAAAAACCTATTAGCTTATAGTTGTGCCCATGCCATTTACAGGAGAAACTTCTCCATGAGACTTTCTACACCATTTTATTTAGTTTCCAGGAAAACCTCTGGTCCTGGATTTTTTGTTTCACAGAGGATCATTCAGTTTGGGATTCCAGGCAGGGCCTGCATCTTTCCTCAATCTACCTCGAAGTTATAAATTCTTGAACTTCACTATTTTCTGTCATATCCTAAGTCATATTCTCAGTTACTGAAACCTTGACTGTCTTGTGCAGAGTTTTTGGTCTCAGTAAGTTTTCAGATTCAGGCTGGTAAACATCGTAGAAACATATCTTTGTGGTTTTTTGTTTGTTTGTTTGTTTGTTTGTTTTTTTGAGACAGGGTCTCGCTTTATAGTTCAGGCTGGCCCTGAGCTCACTATGTAGCCCAGGCAAGCCTTGAACTCAGCAATCCTCCTGCCTCTGCTTCCTGAATGCTGGGATTATAGGTGTAAGCCACCATGCCCAACCATAGAAACATATCTTTATGAAGCTGTGTTTTGATCTCAATAGCTGAACTGACTTTTCTTACTATGCCAAATAAGAAATACAACAGATCTATAATACATGGTTTTATTGTGACAAAGTTATGTTAGTCTTAAGTGGACACTCTCATTAAAGTGATATTGTTGAAGTTCAGCTATTTCATTTTGTAACTCAAGGTGGCCAGTACATGTATATTTCATCTAAACCTTTGAAAAATTGTACTTGAATTACATCATAGTGAAAGGAAAATTACCAAATCAATGTGCTGAAAAGAAAAGAAGTATAGAACTTTACTAAGGCCGGGCGTGGTGGCTCACACCTGTAATCCCAGCACTCAGGAGGCAGAGACAGGAGGATTGCTGAGTTCGAAGCTTGCCTGGGCCTACATAGTGAGCTCAGAGCCAGCCTGAACTACCAAGTGAGACCCTGTCTCAAAAAAAAAAAAAAAAGTAAAGAACTTTACTAAGGCCAGTCCAATGATATGGTTTGGTTTCAATTGATATTTCAGAAAATTTATAGACATATATTAGCAGATAATCTTTTAATTTCATAATTTCTGGTGATAACTCTAATCACATTATTTTTGGTTTGTGATTTCATGCCAAGAAAAATTTACATATGAAAAAATTTTACATGGATAATCCATAGGAAAAGCTATTGCACATAATTTTAGCTGCAATCATTTTTTGCTTCTTCATGCATATACTCAACAAGCTAGAACAAATGTAGTCTTATCGGTTTGAAGTGAAAAATTTCTTGTGTCTATATTTTACCTCAACGTTCTATTCAGATACTTTGAATAGTGTTTTGTTTTGTTTTGTTTTTGAGGCAGGGTCTCGCTTTGTAGTTCAGGCTGGCCCTGAGCTCACTATGTAACCCAGGCAAGCCTCGAACTCAGCAATCCTCCTGTCTCTGCCTCCCGAGTGCTGGGATTACAGGCGTGAGCCACCACACCTGGCTGAATAGTGTTTTAAAAGTAAGTTACTATAAACAGTAAGCTCTGGTTATGAATAGTTTCATTTTTTTTCTATTTTTAAGATATAAACTTAAGAATTCAGAGTGATAGGAATTAAACTATTCTTTCAAGAAAATGATTCTTTTGTTTGCCTTTAATTTCCTCTCTCTGTACAGTTAGCAATCTATTCCTAAGGCCAACTGGGGTAGAAGGGATGATGTACAGTATTATTGAAAACAGATTCCTTGGTAGTACCTCTTGGAATCCTGATTTTTGAAATTTGTTTTGGAGGGCTGGAGGGTTAGCTCAGCGGTTCAGGCGCCTACCTCGCAAGCGCAAGGTCCTGAGTTCTATCGCTGGTAACCCCATACAATGTTGGGCGTGGAGACTCACGCCCACCAACAATCAATACCACATACCACAGTGCTGGGCGTGGTGGCTCACGCCTGTAATCCCAGCACTCGGGAGGCAGAGGCAGGAGGATTGCTGAGTTTGAGGCTTGCCTGGACTACCTAGTGAGCTCAGGGCCAGCCTGAACTACAAAGCGAGACCCTGTCTCAAAAAAAAAAATTTTGTTTTGGAGCCCAAGAATATGAATTTTAATAAGCATCCTGTATTAGGATTCTCTGGAGGAAAGCAAGCAACAGTATATAATAAAATAACTTCATACATCATAATGCAAGGGCATTTGTTAGGCAGTTCTATCAGAGTTGAAGGGTACACGAGGACCTTCTGCATGCTGCAGAGCCAGAGGTCCGGTAGCTGCAGGATAAGAGATTGAGATCACAAGGTCAGGCTCAGCGTGAATTCCGCAGAGGGTCGGGCTATGAGTCTGTGTAGCAGGCTGGTGAACCTGGAGTCCAGTGTCCACAGGTGACAGCAGGGGCAAAAAGCGAACCACGGGAGAAGGGAGTTTTTCAAGAGTAAGCACATTTCTTGACTTCCAGGCTGCAAACCCATTGTCTGGCCTAGCACATCGGGTCAGGCCTTCCCCTTCAGGTGAGGGCCTATGTGCCAGTTGCCTCTAGCCCCACCCAGACACAGGAGTGCTTTTTGCTAGTCTGCTGGTTCCTTGAACCAGGCAAGTTCGTAGTTAATTTTTAACTACCAGTTCCCTTCAACACAACTCCGGTACATCCCAGATGTAGAAGGAAAAGTCTTCCGAACATCCACATCTCTGGGAGGTTAGATCTTCCCATGGTTACTCTCAGATCATGTTCCTTTCAGAAGAGCAGTTCAAATTCCTACGCTACTCTTTGAATTTGATAGTCCAGGAAGATGCTCTATGTTTAACATACACTTCATTACTTAAAGAAGTCCAAGGACAGAGCATGGCTTAGCTCAGGAACTCAAACAACGCTGTCGGGAACCTAGATTCTTCTCTCAGGTGTAGTTTCATTCTGGGACAGGCTTCTGTACTGGCACTGATAGCTTTGGAAGGCTTCCTTCTCTGCTCTACAGGTCTGTCTTCCCTCCCACTGATGGACTAAAGTCTGTGGACAGCATGCATCTGCAGAGGTGTGAATGTGCCCAGTCAACCTGGAAGACTTGCCCCTGACAACTATGTGCCTCAGGCTCCAGGGGGGGACATCAACCTACACTGACTTCAGCTCTCTGTATTTCTTGCAGATTTTCTTCTGTTCCATGGTCTTTCTCTGTATTGAAAGTTCTATTAATTCTGAAGTAGCTGTTGCTGCTGGATCATATGCAGTTTGGGATTTTGTTGTTAAATTTGGATGCTGGGGATCAAACTACTGGTCTCATTCATGATATACACTCACTACCTCTAAACTACACCCTCAGCCCTGTTCTGGTTAATATACTGCCAGCATAGATCACTGAAGGAAATAAAACTGTTTTCTTCTGCGTTATTTCAGCCATTTGGATTCCAAGTAACAGCTTTCTCAGATCATAAAAAAAGAGGGGACTAAGTCACAAAAGGAAAGAGGCTCAGAACTCTTCGTGTTAGTACAGTGAATCAATAGTATCAGGATGCAAATCACACTGGAATCTTAGCTTATTAGCAGGAAAACACAGTCCAACATGCTTCTATTTATTTATAGCTTGTGAAAACACAAACAAGATGGTAAGAAGAACTTTCATCCACAGTTCTGTGAGAGATTCCAATTGTGTCCTTGGCACTCTTGCTAAAATTTGGGGGGAGCAATTTGGGATAGGATAACTCCTTTCCCCAAGATCTTCAGGGCCTAATACCATCACAATATCTCAAATACTTAATAACAATAATTAAAATTGAGGTGGAGCTCCAAAAGCTGTGATAATTTCGAAGGACAGTCAGTTTTGTTTTACTGCTTGTTTTGTTTTAATGCTTGTTTTCATTTCAACATAGAAGAACAGTTTGCACATGCTAAGAATCATCAGGGGTATTCAGCATATTCATGTGCAATGGCACCTGAGAGAAATGCTAGATGGTTGTAAAAAATATGAGCAGAGCAGTGTGCACCATAAGCACACACATGCATAGGGCTCGCACCGACCTGCCTGGTGCCATGTTGGTCCCATCTGCTGCCTCCTTGCTCCCTGCAGTGTCGCTGTTCCTCCCACCATCTCCCCACAGTCACTCACAAGTCACTGCGCTGCTCATGCTTCCTCTGCTCGCTTCCTCCAGCCAAATGCTGGTCTTTGTCAAGATAAATGCAATGTTTACTGGGTTATTTATGTCTGCCTCAGCCGTCTACAGGGCAAAAGCTTATGTCACCATTTTTATTGACTTTCCTTTTAATGTGTTACGGATGATGTTTTTGAGCATTTTCCCCCAACCTCAATTTACTAGTAAGTCTGGGTTTCTTTATCATCAAGTGTGATGATTTGAAAAACACATCTCTTTAGGCTGAAATGGGTTCTATGGTGTGTGGGTAGGAGAGTTTCAAATGCTTAGAAATTACAGTAAGTAATGTTCCCTGGGTGGCCGCTGTGTCTATATACATTAAGTCATGTGAGTTAACTTAATCCTGAAACGCTAGTACTTGGGCTCATGGGAGTTAAATTGTTCAATCGCACTGCAGGAGAGATGGAGTTAGAGTACAGACCCCACAGCTGCACCACAAGTCATGGCACGACACTGCTGAGTGAGCTCTGTTGAGCGAGGCCCCACCAAGGGCTTCCGGGCCTGTGATCTAACCCAGGCTCTGTCATGTAACAGAGGACTGTTTTGAACAAATTACTTGGACTTTCTACATTTCAATTCCCTAGAAAGACTAGAGGGCAACCATAAAAAAAAAAAAAGCTCATATTCATCAAGTACTTATTACTCTCAAACATTGTTTGAGACACAGATAACCTTTTTCTCCCAAGGCAAATTTTGATCTTAGAAAAGCAAGGTACTGTGATTAGGGAAGGACAGCCAGGAAAGGGCACGCCTGGAGCTCAGCCTCAGGCACTCTGTGTCCAGGCACTCTTGCTAACCATGGTTTGCTGTCACTCCCCACAAACCTTCCACCTTCCCCCTGGCTCCTGGAGGGTTGAGAGAGGGTGTGGGACCTTTTATTAGCACTTAACCCAACCTATGCTGTGAACCGAAGGAATTAAGTCTGTTAGTATTGTTACCACTGGAACTTTTCCAAGAACATGAATGACCATAGCACGCAGCAGAATGAATATACCTCTGGAGAGGATAATAAAAGCAGGCTAAGGGCATCGAAAGGAGGAAGCAATGACGTCTGTAAGTAACACATTCCTTGAGAAGGTGGCAGCCCTTGAAAAGCATGTGAAGGCAGACAGAGATGAGGGAGGCTGGCTGACACAGATACCTTGTTGTCCCCCTGGGGAATAGCACCCTCCTTGCTGTAGGGGGGGTGGCAGGGTGAGGTGGAAAAGGTGACCACATAAGCCTGGGAGAGCCTGCTGTTGTCCTTACTAAAGGGGCACATGGGCTGTCAGGGTCTGTCTGCATTGGTCTGGGAGGCCGCCTGCCAGAGTGGTGTGCTGAGAAGGCAAAGCTGGCCGGGCTGGAGCAGAGAGTGGCTAGGAGCGTGGGCAAGGCAGAGCCTGAGTCACCCAGTGCCACCCTGCTGGTTTCCAGGTGAACGTAGGTTCTCTGAGCACATTCCAGAGTTACTATTTGAACTAAGTCTTTTATGGGAGGAGGGGTTTGCAGTACAACAGCGCCCCCTCTAGGCACGTTGGGGATTAGTTTCATGAGAATTTTGTGGAGCAAAGAGCTTCCTTACCCAAGAAGCAAGTTTGCAGGCTAAGAGGCCCAGGGGGACCCAGAATTGCGGAAGCTGGAGGGGTGTTGAGGACACAGCCATAGGGCTGTGAGCAAATAAGGGCAATGCTTTCTGTCTTTTGTCTTTGGAAGGAAGCTAGATATTTATAGCAAGACATTTGGGTTTCTAAATGTGTGCTTGATTCAAATGAAACATGAGAGCCAGGTTTATCTGTGCTCTGGATCTGCTTGTAATCTTCATGCTTTCAACACATATCCTCCCACCAGTGGAGAACACAGAGTCATCTAATTTCTCCATTCAAAGGCCATACATGGGTAAGAGCGCAGCTGTACTAGAGCACAGGTCACCTGACTGCTGGCCTACTGAGCAGACTCTGAACACTGTCTTCAAGTCTTACCCTAAGCTCAACCTCCACCACCCTGGGTTTCCCTCCAAAGCCTCCACACAGCCAGGGTCCCAAGAGAAGAGGGATTCTCCGAGGTCTGCCTGCAGATGGGACACTCCCCTGTGAGCCTCACTTCTCCTCCCATCACCACCCTAGCCAGGTGTGTTCCAGTGAGGTCACTCTGGGCCAGAGAGCCCCGGGCACCCAGGCAGGGTCTTCCCGTGTGGCCCCTCATGCCTGAGCCTTGAGCACACAGCTCAGGGTTTACTGCAGTCCAAGGTGCCGGCTTTGCACTCAGCCCTGCGAGCTCCACCCAGGGGATGAAATGCATATTTTAATCTCCAGATGAGAGTGGGAAATTTTTGTGGTTGAACCAGGACAAAGGTTATTTTCTATGTTGTCACGGAAAGAGTTTCCCATCTGCATAGAAATCACTTGGGTACATTTTAAGTTCCCCAAGAAATTAACTCACAATATTTTCCCCTAAAGTACTGGGAGATATATTGGTCTCCTCTAGAACACAGAGGAGAAGCTTTGGAATTGGATCAGCATGGTTCTGGTTCTGGCTCCACCACTTAAAGGTTATGGGATTCTGAACAATGGTAATGCCATCTCTACACCTCAATTCCACCCAAATGGGGATTAATTAAAATAAGTAATTGAACAGTACTTTCAAACTATGTAAGTGCTCATAAATGGTAGATGTTACACTGTTGCTTCAGATCAGCATTTATTTTTGCCACTGTAGAGATTTAGAGATGTCATCCTTTCCAGGAAGATATGAGGTCTAATTCTGACATCTTAGAGGTTCAAAGCACTATTAGTTTGGCAGCTCCTTGACCTTGTTCTTAGCCAAGTCAGTCTAGATGACTTATGCTCCAATATCTGAAACATACAGATGACAGAGAAAGGCCATGAGGTGTTTGCATAAGACCTGACCAAACAACTCCACTCTGCTTGCTATCATATAGGCACATTCCTATGCTGTGGAGCGTTTCCTCCTAAGCTGCAGGTGCTCCCCCTAATCTGGAAACTCCATCATGTTAGTTTGGGCAGAGGAGTCAAATACTGCGGTGGGACACTTCATTTTTTTAACATGACACTCCAGTAATGAGGTTTTGCCTTGGGATTCTCCGGAAACTGATTGCTCAGGCTCTTGTCACTCTGGAGTGGGCATTAACTGGCTGAATAACTAGCAGAAGTTTCATACCCAATAGAAAAGGTATGCTTCTGAAGACACTACTGCATAGAACTGCGCCAAAGGCTTGAACGGCAATGTGGACTCACAGCAATTAGCAGTGCCAGATGCTGATAAATGAAATCTCAACACTTGTAGTTCACCTTGGCAGGTGTTCCAGCCTGATGTCATGTAGCCATGATGTAAGGCAGAAGAGTAGTATTTTGCAATGGGTTCTGGTAGCACTTCCCAGGAGTGTGGGCTGCAGAATATCAATATTTATATCACGCTCAGAAAGCACGACACATTTTGCAAGGTAGAGAAGTTAGATGGCTTGCTCAGATTCTTCTACATATGTGAACTCTTCTTGTGTTAAATATCCAAAGCTTACATTTCAGGTGTTTGTCTTGTTAACTTTAAGGTTTTTTTATTTCAATTAAATATAATGAATGGAGATCTTACTGATGCTATCAAAATAGACATGTTAAAAACCAAAGGATTAGACCTACACTCAAACACTCAAAAATGGCTTATGGGGCCGAAAGCTTAGCTCAGTGGTTCTGGTGCCTGCCTCGCAAGTGCAAGGTCCTGAGGTCAATCCCCGGTGACTACATACAATGCTGGGCGTGGAGACTCACACCCACCAGCCATCAATACCACATACCACAGTGCCGGGCGTGGTGGCTCATGCCTGTAATCCCAGCACTCGGGAGGCAGAGACAGGAGGATTGCTGAGTTGGAGGCTTGCCTGGGCTACATAGTGAGCTCAGTGCCAGCCTGAACTACAAAGCGAGACCCTGTCTCAAAAAAAAAAAAAAAAGGCTTATGTTACAATTTTATCCTGTGCAAACTGTATGGAAACATAGTTATATAAATAGTTAAGTAAGGTAAAGAAGATATGATGCTAAGTAGTTACAACTGCTCTTCTGTACAATCACTGCTTCAGTTAAGGCGGAGACCGTGGGGTTCACCCCCCCATCATACTGCATGGTGCTGACTGGTGATTCACTGGTGAATACCGCCACCCTAAGAATGTGGTCTCAGCAAATTAAGGGATAGACACAGGGAGGAGACAAAAGGGGAGTAAAAGAAGTTGGTGGATTCCTTGGCTTGTTTGATTTAGTCAAAGATGCCAGAAATATGTCGTCATTTCATTGTTAAATAATCTACCCAACTTACTCACCCTTGATTGGTAGCTTAAAGTGCAGTTCTGACACAGGACTAAGTAGTCGCCTATTTTGGGGTCATGGTACATACAGGAAAGAAACAGAAGATGAAAACATGTGCAGATGACCTTACAGTGAAGCCTTTCCCCACGAAGTCCCATGTCGACACACAGCTAGTGACAGAAGTGCCCCGTTTGCCTGGCACTCTCACGATTCCCTCCTATAAACCTAAAGATGCTACCGATAACTGAATCTTGGGGTCACAATTGATATCTTGTGCCAGAACTCACACCCATCACCTTCAGAAGCAGTATTCTCCCTCTGGACAGTCTCCCTGGGTTGATTTTATACTGTTGACCAAAAAAAATCCATTGGTAAAAAATAAACAAGCAAACAAAAACCTGAGTATTATATTGTTTTGGTTAACATTTTGTTTATGAAACCTGAAGGCTTAAATTTTTTTGGTCAAATATTCTAATTTCAATGTATCATGTTCAAAATTGGCAAGCCCAGACACGAGTGTTCAGGACCATCCATATATGGCTTTTGCAGTCTCCAGCATTAGTACCTCTTTCCCTTGGTAGTTAACTAAAAGCAGGCCTTGGTAGTTTCTCCCTAACTCTTCCAAGTTCCTTTGCATCTTTTTGCAATGCCCAGGAAGTGCATAGCTTTCTAGGTGCGGCTGAATGCCGCCTCCCCACCTGCCTGATGTAACTTTCACAGAAGGTGGCAGGCAGCCGAAAGTGCTGACAAACCACTCATCTGTTTTAATTCCTCCTGAAGGAGAAACAAGGAAAGCAGGGTGTAAACGTTTTAAGGGGCCAAGGAAAACCACGGAAATGAAAGGGTTGTTATCACCTGGGGATATAAGAACATTCAAGTTTGACCCCCTTTTTTTTTTTTTTTTTTTTTTTGAGGCAGGGTCTTGCTGTGCAGTTCAGGTTGGCCCTGAGCTCACTATGTAGCCCAGGCAAGGCTCAAACTCACAGCAATCCTCTTGCCTCTGCCTCCTGAGGGCTGGGATGACAGGCATGAGCCACCACACCTGGTATTCTTGGATGTGGTTATCAGGGATCAAACTCAGGACCTTGCACCTGCTAAGCAGATGCCAGAACCACTGAGTTATCTCCAGCCTGAGTTTGACCCTCTTATAACCAATGGCATCATCAAAACTGCATCACAATGAAGGGGGGTGTCTGTCATTTTAGATTAATAATGAAAATGGTAGCTGTTAAATTTCTTTAATTTCATTTAAAATAAATTATTATTTTACAAATAGAACATTAAAATCTAAGCTAAGATGATACTCAGTGGGAAGTGAGGCTGGACATGGAGGTCGGAGGGACAATGTCACCTGCAGTCCACACATCATTGTTTCCTTCTCCTACTATCAAAGTATGGAGCTACAAGGGCCTTGTAGAAAATAAATCCAAAGCCCAAAGAAATGAAGGAACCTGCACAGACAATTTAAATTATGTTGCACAAATGACTTAAAAAGGAAAGGATTTGATTCCCCATGTTTTTTTCTACCAGTACTTCATTTTTCCTCTGTCCAATTCTGTTACAAGTGTTCAGAAATGCCAAGTGTTTCCACATGTTGTCAACCGATGAAAACATTCCTTTATCTAGTTCCTCAGTTTCTGTTTCATGACCAGTTGTAAACTTTTCATCATCAGGAAAGGCCAGAACTTCAGTCCAAGTGGACCTCGTAATTCCACCATCACTATGGAGGGAACTGTTCAAAAGCTTCATGGGACAACCAAAAGCATCATGGGACAAACGAGTTTAACAAAAAGCTCCATAACCCATACAGGTATACGTGTGCTCTGCTTTTTCTGGACTTGATATGTGGATAACTTTCAGTCCTCAGAAACTCTCTAGGTTATTCCATATTTCACAGATGAAGGCTACATGAAGTGGTCACAGTGGGTGTGGCTTGTATTTCCCTTGTGTTTCTAGTTTCCTTTTAGTGGTTTGGCCAGAAGATGCATACTGAATTCGCTGGAGGTACTGCAACACTGATCTCATCCTAAAAGTTGGCACCAACTCATTTAGATACCATGAAAGCAGAAAGCTTGGGATTAGGTCCTGCAAGTGCACAGACAAGAGCCCATGTGGATGGCCCACAACACTGGAGAGCAAGCAACTGAGAGCCCTGGGTGGCACTGCTTTGACCTGCAGCGAGGCTGAGTTACTCCCAGGCAGACCCGCCTCTGACACCGTCAGAAGATGACACAGGACACAGATTGTCTGCAGTGAGAACAGTAGCCACACCACATACCCGCAGAGAGCAGCCACTTGACTTCTGCTCTCGTAGCGTGTTCGCTTGGCTCCGTGGCACCGAACGGTGGTAAAATCTGGAAACCAGTGGCGAATTTTATCTTCTCACTTCGCTGGGATCCATTTCCATCATTCTCAAGTCTGGTAGGCTTGGCACTGCTCTGTTTTCATCTGAAGATTGCAATTTGAGGCTCACAGGCTTTCACAAAAGACTCAGTGACAGGTGTCTTTGAAAGGCCTCACAGAGGCTGTTTGCCTCGGGAACACATGTTGTAAGGAGATTTCAGGTTCAGACACTGAAAGAGAACAGTGATTTCACACTGATCACTGTGGATTCATCCAGGCACTGCTGTAGCGGCTACACTGGCACCACACCCAGCTCCCCTCCCTCGGGCCTGTGGCATCCACAAGCTCATACCCTTCTGACAGTCACCCTCATCAGGACGTATCCAGCCAGGAGAGTCCTGGGAGATCACACCCCACCTCCACGCATGGGCTCTTGTGGGCCATGATCCACTAAATCCAATGCTGCTCTCCCAGTGGGATGGGCCAGTGACACCATCCCTGCTCTCCATCCCACGTGTGGTACTGTGGAGGGTCTATTTCAGACCCAGTCACACAGCTTCTCCACCTTCTACTATTACAAGTTTGTTGTTGTTGTTGTTGTTGTTTTGTTTTTTTGAGACAGGGTCTCGCGTTGTAGTTCAGGCTGGCCCTCAGCTCACTCTGTAGCCCAGGCAAGCCTGGAACTCAGCAATCCTCCTGTTTCTGCCTCCCGAGTGCTGGGATTACAGGCATGAGCCACCACGCCTGGCTACTATTACAAGTTTGAATGAGGTGGCAGCAACCTAATTGCAAAGGAAGGAGTTTGACTCTGTGAGATGAGCTGCTCCCCCACCCACCCGGAATCTGCTCCGGGAGCCTGTGCCCAGGCTGGCTGCTCACATCAGGTGGCCTTTCCTGCACCTCCCTCCTCCTCTTCTCAGTATTACTCTTAGCCTCTTCCACAAATGTAGATCTGATCTGACACTGTATAAATCCGATTTTCTCTGAGATTAGTTGCCAAGCAACACAGACTTTTCTGGTTTTGGACAGGCAGTTTTAATCATTTTAAAAGTGACAGCTTACTGAAGTATAGGAAGGGGAATATATTTGTATTTTTAAAAAATTAATGCATCTCACATTTCTTGTTTTTTCCCCTATTTATATGGACTTAAGGAATAATCATGAATGTGGAGAAACTAGAAATAAGTAGTTTATACTTATGTGTAGATCAATTTTATCTGCTTGTGGTTAGCAGTAGACAGTATTTTCTTTCTTTCTTTCTTTCTTTTTTTTTTTTTTTCTTTCTGAGACAGGGTCTCGCTTTGTAGTTCAGGCTGGCCCTGAGCTCACTATGGAGCCCAGGCAAGCTTGAACTCAGCAATCCTCCTGTCTCTACCTCCCGAGTGCTGGGATTACAGATGTGAGCCACCACGCCTGGTATTGTGGTATGCGGTGTTGATTGTTGGTGGGCATGAGTTTCCACGGCCAGCATTATATGTGGTTACCGGGGATCAAACTCAGGACCTTGCGCTTGCAAGGTAGGAGCTGGAACCACTGAGCTAACCCTCTGGCCCAGACAGTATTTTCTCTTTAAGACAGGGTCTCACTTTGTAGTTCAGGCTGGCCCTGAGCTCACTATGTAGCCCAGGCAAGTCTGGCACTCAGCAGTCTTCCTGCCTCTGCTTCCTGAGTGCTGGGATTAGAAGTGAGAGCCATCATGCCTGGTATTGTGATATGTGGTACTGACTCCTGGTGGGCATGAGTAACCAAGCCCAATATCGTTGTATGTGATTATGGTGGATTGAACTAAGAATCTAGTGCTTATGGGGCAGGCGCTGGAACCACTGAACTGAATTTCTGGTCCTCTTTTTTTTATAATTTTGACTTAGACAAAATAGGAGGGAAATTTCGGAGTATCCTACTGAAATTGAAGTCACTTTTTACCATTTTTCTGGCTTTATGAGAAATGGAGTAACAAATATTGTGTAGGAACCTCTCAGATCTACACTCCTTTTTTCATTAAAAAACTATTAAGACCAGGCCTGGTAGGAGCTCAACAAGTATTGTCAGATGAACACACGCAGACTGACTTCATAATTTGTCTTTTTCATACCTGTTTCTTATGTAGCAGTAAAAAAGTAGCAAGAAAACCACTTAATAGTAGTCCAATGCCAATCCCAGCTGCAATGTGTTTCTCATAAGAATCTGCAGCATATGAGGTTAAGGTCAGGTGCTCACACCTTTCCCCAGTGTAACCAGTATAACACCTTTAAAAAGAGAAGAGGATATAATATCATAAGCCGTTTGATGATAGAAGTATAAAAATCATATACTTGAAAGAATGAGAAAAAAATAAAAGCATGGAGGAGCACCTGTAATCCCAGTGCTCTGTGTGGCGAGGTGAGAGGGTCACAAGTTTATGGCCATCCTGGGCAATTTAGAAATTTAGTGAGACCCTGTCCCAAAGACAAAAATAAAAAGTGCTCATAAGGCAGCTCAGGACAAAGGTCTTGAGTTCAATTCCTAGTACCTGCCCCACAGAAGTAATTTAAACTAAAAAGGGAAATACCAAGTGAAAGACAATATGTTAAAGGTAGGAAATAGCCATAAATGTTACAATAATCCTTTCAGTTTTCCCTTAGGGTGCATAGGAAAGAGTATGCTTATCAAGAAAACTGAGCAAATTAGTGATTATAAGAAGAGCAGCTTAGTTATTTCATAACTTAAGATTTATAAAAGTTTTTTGCCTTAGACTGTTAAAATTTGAGACTAAACAAGCCTTTGAAAACTAGGAATCACCTTTTCATGTTGTTGAAAACACATCTACCAATGTGGGAACTGTATTTTTGAGTACTAAGGATTAAGTAGTTTAGGAAACGACTCCTAAGATGCTCAGATGCAAGAGGACTGGTGAGTTTCGTTCAGATTAACCACCATTTCTACAAGACAGAGAAAGGAACATGGAGACCACTGTGTGAAGACGTAGGCAGGGAGGGTGGGCCCTGCGTTACCTGCAGATGGCCTGGCCCAGCTCATGGTGGAAAGCACACACCCCGTTGATGCAGTAACTGCTATGGTCTTCCAGGCAGGAGTGTGAGAACTTCAGGGCAGTGAGTCCTTCCACAGAGTCAGCTATGAAAAGGAGATGCATGTGAATGGAGGATGCATGTCCAGCTTACACGATAAATTTTCTGTATGTATATGAAGAGACCCTTAATTTGAAGGTGTGAGCAGTGTTTGGTGCTTTGGCAGGGCTGGGCTGATGTCTTCTCCACAAACCATTAATTAAAGAGCATGAGGTGGGTTGCTGATTGCTCCATCCCTTTAGAAGCCATACTGCAAGCACGGGGTCGGGTTTGCCAAAAGGTGGCAGCATCGGCTCTGGGCTGGTCAGGTCTCTCTCAACAGGGCTCCCAGAGTGAGGGCCAACAAAGGTAGCAGATTTCACACCATCTCTGCATTTCTTCCTCTTATACTATGCAGTCAGCACTTAGGAAGATTTGGATTTACACCAGTGAGATAGTAAATGTAGCTCTTTTCCCTCTCAGTGGAAAGAGTGGTGTGAATTCTCTCCCGAGGGGCTGGTTGAAAGGGCACAGGTTCGCTGGTGACTTCAGAGGATGGCTTGCTGTGACCCACACAGGACAACCTGACTGGGCTGAGGACAGTACCTTCAAATAGCAAGTGAAGTTTCACTGGATTAGGAGGTACTGTGAAGCAGTGGTAGACTCTGTGGTCTTGGGAGTTTTTATTTCTAGCTCTAAGACTATGCAAATAGTCACTCCAACTTTTGGAGTCCAGTGTCCAGAAACCTCCTATGGGCAGCTATTCAGGAGGGAGTGTTTGGGTAGATGTGGGATTTCAGGGGCTGCTTTAGCTCTCTGATGTGCTGAAGGCATACCTGACCTGTCTTGGGTGTTTATACAGGGAAAAGGTCTTCGTGTAGAACTGTGAAACTGATTTCTTTTTGGTGTATTTTCATTATGAATGCTCAAATTTATTTCAAGCAGGATGAATGGCATTTTATGTTGTCATTGCTGTAGATAATTCTAGCTCCTCATTACACTAATTATGCTGTAATACTGTTTATGCTTTGCCAAAGAGATTAAGATAATCCTGCTTATTTGCTTTTGAAAAAAAAAAAAACAGGTCTAAAGCCGTTCTTTTTTATATCGAAAATGCTAAGTTTTTAGGTACTAAAGTGCTATCAAGAAACTGTGTGGTATCCTCACTTTGAGAAGACACAGTATTACCCTAAAATTCACATTCATTTTGCTGAACAAAGCATGGCAAATTTATCATCTCAATAATTAATTCTGAGGCAGTGAGCTAGGCTGGATTCTTTTAAATTCAGACTGAACAAGTAGCCAAGCCTGACAAAAGATTTGGTAGAAAACGTGAGGACTGAAAGAGACCATGTCCTAAGAAAGCATATGCAAGAGGCACTTATCCCTCCCTTTAGAAGAATATTCATATTTTCATGACAATTTTTCTTAGATGCTAGATTTATATTGGTTGAAGCCAAATGAAGAAACTAAAGTTTTATATTAAGAAAGCAAAGGAAAAATAGAGACGACACACTTGATCCCTTTTTCCCATGCCTTTTGTGAGCAATTTGGAGAATTTTATTTGCAGGAAGGAGAAAGCTAACAACAAGAATAATGTTATGTCATGTCCTAAGAAAGCATATGCAAGAGGCACTCATCCCTCCCTTTAGAAGAATATTCACAATTTATGACAATTTTTCTTAGATGCTAGATTTATATTGGTTGAAGCCAAACGAAGAAACTAAAGTTTTATATTAAGAAAGCAAAGGAAAAATAGAGATGACACACTTGATCCCTTTTTCCCATGCCTATTGTGAGCAATTTGGAGAATTTTATTTGCAGGAAGGAGAAAGCTAACAACAAGAATAAAGTTATGTCATCCATCACCTCGTGGAAACCACCTCTCTCATCTTTCTGTGATATTACTGATCATATTCTAATAAAAATGTTCCCGCTTTACTGAGAAACTCAGAAGACATGAAGTTGGCTAAATTTTATTTTAAACCTCACACTGATTTTGTTTTGCTAACTGATATTTTAAAAAATCAAGTGGGTAAAATATTTTAAGTTGTTTAAAATGTATCATTTTTTGGTGAAACGAAGAACAGTTAAGTAATATTTCACACTTAGAAACAAAATACTTGGTCTTTTGTTTGCCTGGCCCGGAGGACAAAATCTGTCCCTGTCGCATTACAGGTCATCACATCAAGCACACTGTGTGACCCCTCGAGAATTATCACTGCTCAGGCATAGGTCTTGACAGGTAGCGAGCTTTCTTCCTCAAGGTTGCCAGTTCAGGCAGGTTTAAAATGTTGATGCTCAATAGCAGCCAGAAGCTACTAATAACAGTAATAATAACAAAATAGGAAAGAAGGTCTCTTCTCACCATCAACAACAAAAACAAGGCATGAGTAGTTGGGCAATGGAAATAACAAAGGCCTCCCCAAAACAAACAAGAAGAGCTTTTCAAAGGTGAAGGGAAGGGCTTGGTCGCTAAGTTTGTAGTCACTCAATATCTGTGTGTGGTTGGTGTATAGGGTGGGAAACATCACAGGACACACACAGTTCCAGCCAAGCAGAAAGCCAACAGGAAACGTGGTTATCTCGCATGCAGAACAGCCAAGCCAGGCAGCTCTTTCTCACTCATTTCACTTCCTCCTTTGCAAAAAGCATTTTCTTCTTGGCTAACACATCCACCTGTCACTTCAACTTACACCATCTCACTAAGTAATAGAGTTGGTAATCTAATAAAATATATACTTAAACATTGTCAGTGTTGCTTCTGTCATGTCCTAAATTTCAGATGAAGGTTTTAAAGAAGATTTGGAATAGCAAGATGAGGACACAGTACCTTGGGTCTTGTTAGCTGTCCTGTTGTTCTGTGGATCTGTGCCTGGGGATGTCCCGGTCCAGTCAGCCTCGGCAGTCAGGGCGGTCAGGGCTGTAGGGAGGGGAGGGGCAGCCTGAGCAGCTGAGCCTCTTTCCAGGTAGTGACAGTGGACCCAGTTATTCTCATTCTATTTGTTCCCACTTTCCATTCTGTTTCTAATTTATAACATTTAAAATGCAGAACCTAAGTAGGGGAGATTTCTAGCTGTTTCTCAGCTGTCCCAGTATATTCTAATTATGAGCAATAGAATCAGTAATTTTTAAGAGAATGTGAATAATTTATATATCAGGTAAAGTATGTCTCTACTGAACAATAGTGGCTAAATGTTATCATCTATTCTTTGTATAAAGCAAACATTTTGAGAGAGTTTTAAAAAAAGATGAGTCAAAATATTTCAGAATATACATTTCCTAGGAAACTAAATTGTCCCACAGATTCCTTGCTCTAATCTTTGTCATAAGCAACTGGTAGAAGCTAACTTTTCTCCTAATTCAGCAGAAATAATTTCCACTTACAATTTACGTGACACAAGGTTGATGAAACAAGAAGAAAACGACCTACCATTGAAGAAAAGATACACTGACATTGGAACTCCCAGATCCATATCCTGTGGCTGCTTGGCTTGCTTCTGCTATCCTCCTAGACTGCAGGTGGCAGGTTTTATTGAGCCCTGCGTCTTTCTTGCATTTATATTTTGCGATGCGTCACCTGCCAGTTCTTACCAATCAACAAAATATGCATTTCTGGCAGCAGCATGAAGGCTCCAGGCGCTCCCGCAGTTGTTTAGGATGCCTGCATTATCTGCCAGCATAATCCAGTTTCCTTTGAAACATGGGTTTCCTGTTACCTGTGGGCATACTCGTGTCTGTGAAAGTTCTTAAAACAACAGGAGAGAATGGCAATTCAGGAAAGGTCCCCTTACTGTGAAAAGAACTATTAGCTCTGTGAATGACTTTCAACAGAAACATTTGCAAATTAGGAAATGGTATAAACCTGTGCATAAAACCATCCCTAATACTAGTCAGTTACACCTCCTTTCCTTACAGACAATTCCCTTCCCTCTCCTTCCCTTTCCTTTCCTCTTCCCCCCTCCCCCCTCCTCTCTCCTCCTTCTTTTCCTTTTACATAAAATCCAGGGCCAGTGCTACCTAAGCAAGATGGCTTACGGCTGAGCTCCAGCCCCAGCCCAAACATCTTTATATCTCAGACTGGGTTATGGAACTATAATGATCCTCTTTGTCATAACAATTAACTGGAGCTAGCATAGCCCATTGGATTTTATGGGTTTTCATGTACATCTTGATTCTTTATAATCCTGGCTCAAATAAATGGAGAGCCTGACATATTAGTAAATAATGAATTTGTCTTCAATGTATAGATAAATAAAAAACTGAAAATTGAATTTTCAAATAACAAATGAAAAATGGAAGCTCAACAGAGTGGAGTAGGGGCTGGGAAGTAACTCAGTGTAGACCTCTTGCTTAGCACGTATGAGACTCTGGGTTCATTCTTTAAACCACAAAAAAGAAGAAAAGTAAAGAATTACATGATTTGTCAAAGGACATGACTGAGAGTCTGAATGTCAATCTTATCCTAGACTCCAAATGAAGTATGTTTTTCTTTCCCCAGCTGTGTCTTTTGGTAGAGTTGGGGTACTGATCAGAGTCCTTTTCCTTGCCTCTAAAATTAAGCAGTAAATACATTTTATTACAAGAAACTGAAACTAGATGGACTGTGGTTTGCACTCAAATCAGCACAGAGAACAGGGAATGAATGACCGCCTTTTTAGATGTTCCCCCAACGCAGTGGCCTAGGCCACATCATATGGAAATACATCTACCGCTGTGGCTTGGGGTTTATGCTAGAAAATAGCCACTATTCCTCCGTGTGAGACCCACACTGGGGGTTCATTTACTACTCTCCAGAGTGTAGAGGGTCCCCACTGGAGAAGAGACTCTTGGGTGAGGAGTCATCGAAGGCAGCAGTGTTAGGTAGTAAAAGCATGGGGTCCGAATCCTATCATCTCGACAGACTATTTTAAATCCAGATCCCAATTTTATTATCTATTTGTCCTTATCGGAGATTTTTACTAACCCAGTAGGCCAATTTCTTCATCCATCAGGCAGAGATCACTAATACAGAGTACAGGACCTCTAATAAAGAAGGTCCTCCCTTCAATACAGAAAAAAAAAAAAAAAGGAAGCACTTAATTCATGGGAGCGCACTGGTTGCTCTTTGACAAGTGTAGGCAGACACAGCATGTCCCCACACAGCCTGTACACTGTCTCCAGGAAGAGCAGGGACTGGGAGATTGACATCAGCCGATGAATCCTAAATTTTCAACACAGGTCACGAATGCCAATCCTTTTCCGGGACTGATATTACTTCAGGATCTTATTTACATATTCTGTCATCACCTCCAACTCAACTTGTCTTAAAGCAAACATCCAATCTCTTCTCCAAAATCCACACCTACTTACAACTCCTTATACAAATCCAGAGTGGCATGTCCCTGTCTCTTCTGGCAGTCCTCATGCTAAGTATGATCTGGTTCTGATTTACCTTGTTTTCCCCAAATGTATTTTGTATGTTAATCCAGCTACACTTCCAGCATTTTTCTACTCAGATCTTTAATTTTTACCTGACCTGCCATCCTTGATTTCAAGTACAAGTTCTGAGTTCCTTCTCAGCTTCCCACCCCCCATTATTGCTACCGTTTGACTTCCATTCATTCTTCAGAATGCTCTTCACAGATTATTCACAGACACTTAGCATCGAAGGACATGAATGTCTCCAGCCTCCTCCACAGATCAGCAGATGTTGCTTTTAGTAGATTCTACGGTCACAATACTTTACCTCTTTGCTGTGTTGACAAAGACCTCTTTCCTCCAACTTTAGTCAAGCCCATCTGAGCCTCCTTCTTGAATGACCTTGACCTTATCCCACTGAGTTGACATTAGCAGAGAATCACCCTGTTAACTCAGTTTACCCTTCCCACCCCCACCCATCCCTAGTGTCTGATCAGTCCTTCATCCCTTAATACCCTTGTCTTTGGCCTGTTAGTAACAAAATACTAGTGAGCAAGCTTAGCAATAACTCTTCTGACCTTGATGGCAAACTAAGGCCCTCTTAGGGCTTTCCTGCCCATCAACCCCACTTCTGTTCAGGGCTCTGAATCTTTAGCTGTCTTTGCTGTGTACAGAGTGAAGTTCATTTTCTCTTCTCTGTAGTTCCTGTCCCACTATAAATCCATCCTTTACAGTCTGAAGCAACTGTTCAGATTTTTCTTTTATAGTTTTACTTAGTCTCTGGAAAGGCTGACTCATGACTATTATTCTAGAATAGCTCCTCTTGCACCATGGACAAGGGCTCAAAACTGTAGTCTTCACATTTTCCCCCTATATATATGCATTTTTGGTGATACTTTGGGGATAGTTAAGGATCCTTAAAACATAGAGACCCCTTCTGAAATGTGTGCTTGTGAACTTTGGATTTAAATTTCTGACAGGATTACTAGATGAAGATTGGTCGGGGTTTATTGTGGAATATGGTATAGTATCTTTTCTTTCATTTTGGGGAAACTTGATTCATTTTTCCAGTATGCAATAAAGAATATGTAACAAATGTATGAGCAACAACAACAAAAACTTACAGCTATCTTCAAAAAAAAAGACAGACTAGAGCTATTCTTCAAATTGCTTTGTTATGTAGTTGGATGTAGCTAATTTTAAACAATCTAATCTATTTTCACAAAATGATCAAGAATGCACACTGGTAAAGACACATATTAAAAAAGAATCATTATTGCTGCATGAAGGTAGTGGAACTTGTGCATGAAAAGTGAATACCAGTCATATGGTTCTACTAGTCTCAAACTAGCCTTCAACTACTATTCACATGTTTCTGAACTTACCTTGTGCTGGGGAATTTGCATCTCTTGTGAAAAATAAATGCCATAAGAGGGAAGAACTGTGGACACACAGCTGTAGATTTTCAATTGTGTCCTAAGATGAAGTTTTACCTCCTGAGAGCCCTGTGCTTTCTTTCCTACCAGATTTCTGAATCTGGGGACAAACCTTTCAGTTGCTGTCCCATAGAGGCAGCCTCCTCATGCTGTACCAAGTTATTGGACGTTGGTAGAAAAACACAGTATCAGGTTTATTTGTATGTGTATTTATTTTTGGGTTTTTCCATTATCCTCAGTGAAGCTACTGTTCATATACTGTCTTAGAAGAAACAAGAAATGATGATAAACTAATACACTCATCGCACATATTACCATGGTGAATAGTCTTTCATGTTGCGGTAGAATCACCACTTTCTAAAAGACACTGTATCTTTCACCTGCTTTGGATATTTTTCTTTCCTTCATTTTTCACTATGGTGGCCTAGTTGGTTGCATCTTAGAGCTATTTATGACCACGATTTACTATTCCACCTTTCATCTAGTAGGTGAGCTCTTTTTTAGCATTTGATATAAAACATGGAATAAGTGTGCTTATGGTAAAACTTAAATTTCATTGTACATGGGTGCATATGTGGCTAACACAACAATTGTTAAAACACAGTGCATGTGACATTTTATTATGTCAAAAAATTTACTATGAGCCTTTTATTTTTCAACATTGTGAACAAACACTCATAAAATTATGAACAAAATTCCATTCAAATTGTTTTGTTTTTGCCTGAAATGAATGCCAAAGCTGATGGCAGCAAATGCACGAAATTGTATAATCCACAATGATTCCATCCATGAAAAATAATGAAGACACTGGAGAAATAAATAGCTTTGCAGTGAAATAGAAACATTTTTGCCATTTGTCAAGTAACTGAGCAGTCTGATTTCTCTGGCTGCTGTAATCTCCATGACCTAGTAAATGACCTTCTGAGCTGCCAGGAGGGTGTTCCTCAGAAGCACAGCCACAGTCACGGGGCCCACACCTCCTGGGACCGGAGTGATAAAGCCGGCTTTCTTCCTCACAGCTGAGAGAGAAAATAGAAAATGGTGATTATTTCTAAAGTGCCAACACTGCCGTTAGACCTGACCAATGAGGTTTTAGTTTAGAAAAAACAACTCCTACGTTAACATCTCTTGTCTTAAAAGAAAAACAATGTGCATGGCATAGGTTCACCACTACTGTACAGGTTGTTATGCATTATACATACCTCCAGTCATTTTTAGAATAAAGGGGGCTATAATAAACACACACACAAACACACAAATGCACTCAAACACGCACACTCAAGTATGCTTGTGTCATGACATCTAAAGAACAGAAAGAACACAGTGGGACCAAGACTCTCGGTTCTACCTCCATTCAGTTCAGTTAGCTTCACCTGATAAAAAAGTTATAAACCACCCATGAGTGACCCAATTAGTAACCTGTAATTCAGTTAGCTACTTGTAAAAGGCATGATGCTGGTTACAAAAGGAAGATGAGATATAAACTGCTGGGCACATGCCATTCATTAAATTGAATTATTCCTATCAAAATACCTTTGTGTGTACAAATACATCCCAGTGCAAATTTAATAAAACTATCACATAGATTTGCATTACTGCACACACACCCAGTGCTATTCAAAGATATGAAGACTTTATTCAGTGAACAGATGCTAAGGAGGTGAGAGAGAATTTGGAGCCAGTTTTAAGAATGTTTCCGCACCCATAGTTTAAAAGTGAAGGCTCTGTACTTGTGAGGACTTGATAATCCTGTGCTTTTCCTCATGAACTAGAGCACTGAAGTTGTTCAGGTAACTACACAGCCCTTCAAGCAGCATGGACAGCACCTCCTACTGCAACATCCAACATCAATGGCTATACACTATTTACACACACTGTCTTTGGCAAGGTTCCTCATCTACGTTTCTGCATGAATCCAAACCAGTAGTTTTCTGGATCTCGTACTATTATTGTGCAATTAATGGTGCCTTCTTGAAAGAAGGTTGGAACATGTACCTTATTTGAAAGGAATAGTCTATTGGAGTATTTTGCAAACCATACGAAAAGCAACAAAATAATATTTTTAAATTGATTTTATTGGTACATTTTATATACACATCATGGTCACAGTTGACACTGAGAATTTCTACCAGTACATGAACAACTGACTTATTTTTTTCTCATTCCTCTGGTCACCATACAGTTCCCCACCCCCATATACATATGGTTTGTGTCCTTTTTTTTAACCATCAAATGCTTTCTTTTCTTTACTTACATCTACCCTTTTCCTTTTGAATATTACATACTTCACAATACCTATCATGTATTATAGAACTCATTGATACCTTCCATTTCTCATACCAGATAAAAGCTATGGTATTTACACATATGTGACCTATTTATTTCACTTATGAGTATGTCCTCAAGGTACATCCACTTGAGTGTAAATGACTCAAATTTACCATTCTTTTCTAAAATTGATTTTATTGGTACATTTTATATACATGTTAGGATCACAATTGAAATTGAGAATTTGTAGTAGTACATGACATGACTTAATTCTCATTTTTTCCATTCTCCTACCCCCCAAAACCTCCACCCCCTATATACACAAGCTTTTTTTCTTTACCATCAAATTTTTTTCTTTCCCTTCTTTGCTTACCCCTACCTCCCTTTTCTCTTTGATATTTTACTATTTCACAATGTCTATCATACATTTTAGAACTCATTTGCATTTTCAGTTCCCCATACCAGAGAAAAGATATGGTACTTACATTTGTGTACTATTTATTTCAGTAATGAGTATGTCCTCAAGGTATATCTATTTGAATAGGAAAGAATCAAATCCATCATTCTTCAGGGCAGAATAATACTCCATTAAAATACATCTTCTTTATTCAGTCTCCAGTTGATGGGCATGTGGGTTTCTGAGATTTAGCTATCACAAACTGAGCTGCTATAAACATGGGAGCAAATATTTCACTGTGATATGAATCTTCTAATTCTTTCACGTATATACCTAGCAAGGGAATACAAGGGTCAAATGGGACCTCTAATCCTAGTTTTTGAGAAATCTCAACACTGATCTCCATAGTGGTTGTACCTGTCTACATTCCCAACAACAGTGTAGAAGGGTTCCTTTTTCCTCACAGTCTCACTGGCACATATCGTTGGTTGTTTTCATGAGATCAGCCATTCTTTTGGGGGTGAGATGGAATTTCAGTGTTGTTTTCATCTGCATCTCTTGAACAACCAGTGATGGTGAGCAACTTTTCATATGTTTCTTAGCTGCTTTTACTTCTTTCTCTGAAAAGTGTCTATTCATTTAAGATGCCCATTTTTGAAGTGGGTTGTTAAATTTGGGGGCTGATTTTTTAAGCTCTTTATATACTCCAGATAGTAGCCCTTTGTCTAAGTAACAGCTGGTAAAGATTTTTTCTCATACCATCAGTTGTCTTTTCACTGTGCTGGTGGTTTCTCTTTTTGTGCAGAAGCTTTTTAATACGATGAGATGCCAATTGCTGATTCCTTCTGCTAGTTTTTGTGCTGCAGAGGGTTTGCTTATAGTTTTTTCCTATGCCAATGTCTCCAAGAGTTCCACCTAACCTATTTTACAGCAGGTTTAGTGTTTCTATTTTAATATTTAGGTATCTAACCCACTGTGATTTTAGTTTGGTGCATGGTAAAAGAGATAGGTTTAGCTTTAGTCTTTCACAGGTGTGAAGCCCAGTTTTTTCATCACCATTTATTAAAGAGGCTTTCTTTCCTCAATTAAGGATACTTAGCTCTTCTGTCAAAGATAAGGTGGCTTAGTGTATCTGGAGTTGTTTCTGGATCTTCTAATCTGTTCCACTGATCCTTGGGTCTGTTACTTTGCCAGTACCATGCAATTTTTTTCACAGTGGTTTTGTAGTATAGTTTCAAGTTGGGGATTGTGATATCCTCTGGCATGTCCTTGTGGTCAAGAATTGCTTTTGCTATTCTAGGTCTTTTGTGTTTCCTGATCATTTTTTGGAATATTTTCTCTACATCTGTGAAATATGTTATTGGGATTTCAATCAGGATTTCATCGAATCTATACAGTAATTGTGGGAGTATAGCCTTTTCAGTGTCCTTTTTCAGAGTGTTGTAGTTTTCAGAGTAGAGGTCTTTCACCTCCTCTTTTAGACTTATTCCTAGATATTTCATTTCTTCCATGTATTGTGAAAAGAACTGACTCCCCAATTTCTCTCTCCAGGAATCTATTTTGTGCTTACAAAGCCTATAGATTTTTGAGCACTGACTTGTATCCAGCTATGATACTAAATTTGGTGATTAAGTCTAGTAGCCTTTTGGTTGAATTTTTAGGATCTTCTACAGAGTATCATGTCATCAGCAAATAATGACAGTTTAACTTCTCCTTTCCTATCTTTCTTTTGTTTAATTGCTGTGGTTAATGTTTCCAGGACTATATTGAACAGGAGTGGTGACAGTGAACATCCCTGTCTTGTTCCTGAACTTAGTGTGAAAGGTTTCAGTTTTTGACTGTTAAGTATGATGATGGTTGTTGGCATCTCATAAATAGCTTTTATTAGTTTGATATAAAGTCCACCTATTCCAATTTTCTGAAGGGTTTTGATCATGAGTGGGTGTTGGATTTTGTCGAATGCTTTCTCTGCATCTACTGAGATAAGCAGTTTTTTATCCTTGAGTCTGTCAATATATATTACATTTATTGATTTATGTATGTTGAACCATCCTTTCAGCCCCAGATGAATCCAACTTGGTCAGGGCGTATGATCCTTTTGATGATCCTATTTTGTTTCCCTGTATCTTATTAAGGATTTCTGCATCTATGATCATTAGAGAGATTGGCCTGTAGTTCTCCTTTTTGTTTTCATCTTTCTCTGCTTTTGGAATCAATGTAATGGTTGCTTCCAGGAATGAATTTGGAAGTACTGCTTCCCTTTTGATTTTATTAGAGTTTGAGAAGTAATGGCATTAACTCTTTTTCAAAAGTTTTGTAAATTCAGCAGTAAAGTCATCAGGACCAGCACTTCTCTTTGTTAATAGGCGTTGTACTACATTTTCAATTTCACAGATTGATATTGGTGTGTTTAACATTTTTTGTATCATTTTGTTCAACTTTGGAAGTTCATACATTTCTAGGAATCTATCCATTTCTTTTATGTTTTCCATCTTGTTGGAGTACAAATTTTCAAAGTAGGTGTTTATTATCCTCTGGACTTCTGCTGGATCAATGGTGATTTCCCCCTTTTCATTCCTAATAGCATGGATTTAAGCCTTTTCCTCCTTTGTCTGATAAGGTTGACTAAGGGTTTTGTCAATGTTATTTATCCTTTCAAAGAATCAACTGTTTAATTTGTTGATTTTTTGCATGAGTCTCTTAGTCTCTCTTGGATTAATCTCTGCTCTGATCCTTATAATTCCATCTCTACTATGAACATTGTGTTTGTTTTGCTCCTCTTTTTCTAGTAGCTTGAGGTTCACCATTAGATTATTTGAACTTGCTCTGTTTTCCTCATGTAGTCATTCACTGCTATGAATTTCTCTCATAGAACTGCTTTCATTGTATCCCATAAATTCCTGTATGTTGTACTGGGGTTATTGTTTAATTATGACAACTATTTAATTGACCCACTGGTTGTTCAGCAGAGTGTTGTTCAACTTCCATGTGTTTGTGAGGATCTTGGAATTTCTTTTGCTATTCAGCTCCAATTTCCAGGCACTATAGTCTGACAGTATACAGGGGATAACTTCAATTCCTTTGCACTTATTTAAACAATTTTTATGAAGTAGCATGTGGTCCCTTTTGGAGAATGACTTGTGAGCAGCTGTGAAGAATGTGTATTCTGACTGTGGGGTGAAATACTCCATAGACATCTATTAAGCCCATTTTTTCAAAAGTTTGATTCAGTTCAAGTATTTCATTATTCACTTTTTGTCCAGTCTATCTGTTTGTTTATGACAGTGGGGTACTTAAGTTCCTTACTATTATATTAGTGGTTATCTGGTTTTTCATGTCCATTAATATTTGTTTTATATAGTTGGGTGCACTAGAATTTAGTGCATAAATATTTATGAATGTCATCTCTTTCTCTTGGATTGCTCCCTGTACGAGGATGTAGTGTCCTTCTTTCTCTCTTAATCAGTTTTGGTTTGAAATCTACTTTGTCTGCAAATAGAATAGCCACTGCTGCATTTTTGAAGTTTTCTTTGCATGGAGAATTATTTCTCATCCTTTTACTTTCAGTCTATGGATTTCTTTCTGAATTAGGTGTGTTTCTTGTATGTAGCATATTGTAGGAGCTCACTTCTTAATCCACTAAGCCAGACTGTGTCTTTTAACTGGTTCATTGAGGCCACTGACATTGATGGTTATGATTGATATGTACTGATTTAGAGCTGTCATGATGTTTTCCTGGTTTTGGCTCCTTTTTTCTTTGCTTTTGCCCCTTTCCATTCAGTTTCTTCCCTTCCCCAATGAGTTAACTCTATTGGCTATCATGGGTTTGTGACCTTCATGTTTTTTTTTTTTTTCCCAAGGTATTCTTTAGAAATTTTGGAGAGCAAGTTTTGTATTTGTGAAGTTTTTCAGGTGTTCTTTGTAATGGAAGTTTCTTATTTTCCCATTGATTTTGAAAGATAATTTTGCAGGATACATCAATCTAGGTTGGAGGGTGTTTTCCTCCAAGGCTTGAAACACTTCACTTCAGGCTTTCCTTGCCTTGTGTGTTTATGCTGAAAAGTCTACTGTGATCCTGATGGTCTTCCTCTTATGTGTTTTTTTTAATTTTATCTAGCCCCTCTCAATATTTTGTTCTTTTGTTGACATCTGCAACCTTGATAAATATATGCCTAGGTGCAGACTTTTTTATATATCATGGCCAACTGGAGTTCTATATGCCTCACTTATCTGTATGTCAAATTATTTTCCTTTTCCTGTGACGTTTTCTGCCATTGTATCTGTGAACAGCTTTTTTGTATCTTTTGCACTGTCATCTGTTTCTTCAGTGACTCCAATCAGTCTTATACTATTCTTCTTTGTATCATCTAGGAGCTGTTGGATTGAGTTTTCATGGTCTCTTGCCAATTTCCATAAACTATTCCTTCCCTGTTCATTGGCTGCAATCCTATCTTCTAGGTCTGAAATTCAGTCCTCACATTCATGCATTGTATTTTGCAAATTTTCACTGGAGTTTTTAATCACTTGGAACTCTGTTTGAAGCTATTTAACAAGTTCCATTGCTTTTGTAATCTGAGATTCTAGCATGCCCTTGTTATTTTCTTTAGTTTTATTAATCATATCTTCACTAGGGATAGTATCTCTATTTTAATATCAGAGATTATTTCTGACTTCCATTTTACTAGATCTGGTTTTGTTACTCTCTCAGAGACCTGGTGATTGAGCTTCAGTTTCCTCTATTTCCCTTTTCCCTCAAATCCCCAGTGGTAATAATCCTTGTGTCTGGATTTTAAAATTTTTTGTCATTTTTATTCCTTTGTTGTTGCTGATGTTATTCATTTAATACCTTGCCTGATATTTTTGTTGGAAGTATCTTTCCTCCTAATATTTGGATTCCTTAGGAGATGGCTACTTCCTGGGTTGTCCTCCTTGGATCTGTAATGGCACATCATGGAATGGAATAATTTGAACAGAACAATCACATTATCTTTGTTGATATAAAATAGGTATCATCAACAGTATGGAATACAGCATAGGTAATGATAAGCTTTCGCAATTACTCATCTGATATCTTTAACCTCAAGAGTTATACCTATGATCATATACCAAAATTTAGAACTACCTAGAAATGTGTTTACAACATATAGGTTCTTCAATACAGCAGCACTAGCACTTGGAAATAAAAGGTCACTGGGGAGTTGGGGGGGGTAGAGAGATAGAAGGAGAGGGAGAGATTAGAAATAGGGTTAGAGGATCTATAGAGATCACATAGACCTTGGGATCCTTATAAATGCCACAGGATAAAAGAGACAGAAGGGACAAATGTAAGACAGAACTGATTAAGAACAACAGGACCACTAGAAACTTTACTCACCCTCCTATAACAATACAGAAAGAAGAGAAATCAGGAAAGGCTGAAACGCATCAATTTCTAGGAACCAATTCTGATTGGAGGACAGGAGAGGATGAAGGAACAAGATGCAAACATGGGTACCTAGCAGGAGCATACTAATAAGAGACTTTTCCCTCATTTGTAAAAAATAAGAGGATAGAGGAGAAAAACACTAAAATTAGACAGATTCAGCAACAGCAGAGTAGAGAAATGAAAAAAGAAAGGTCATAAAAAAGAAAGAAAGCATAGTACCACCACCACCAACAGAAAAGCTAAAAACATGGCCAAAAGTGGTCTTCACAGTTGGATCTGTTGTCTACTGTAGATGCTATTGGTAGTAGCCTACAGATTGAAGTTGATTAGCCATGGGGAGACAGGTGTCATCTCTTGTCTACATTCTGAGTATAATGCCTGAGTTCAATGAACTCCTGCAGGCTGGAACTCTGCAAAAGTCCAGGATCTTGGAGGTGGAACTAAGTCAATTAACTCAACAAAGGTGCCTGCCTGGGACCTTTCTTCCAGAGGGTCACTGTAAGTGAGCCTTTTGGCTACAACCCTAATCTGGCCCACAAAGAATGGAGAGTCTATGCCCTTCTGGTCTGTTCTCTGTCCCAGAAAAGGTACAGGTAGTGAGCTGTTTAATGGCACCTAGGGCTTTTCTTCCTGGGGCTCACTGTAAGTCAGCCTGTGGGCCAACTCCCCAGTGTGGTGCACAAGGAATAGAGAGTCTGAGGCCTTCTCATCTGGTCTGGGTCGCAGGCAAGCTGCAGGTGGAGTGCTGTTTAATTGTGCCTGAGGCCTTTCTTCCGGGGAATTCACTGTAACTCAGTCTCTGCACCACTTTCCCAGTCTGGTCAGCAAAGAATCAGAAAAATGTTGTTTGATTTGAAGCAATGTCATGAGCATGACTGTATTAAACACATGGTACTGGAGCCAGTGTGCCACAGTACCCAGTGATGTGGGCTCTAGTGAGGACACAGTATGGGTGTGCACCCTTAGGTTTCCAGTGCTGGACCCATGACGGGTGGCAGCACCAAGGGTGGTTAAGGCTTTAAGTGGTAAGCCCAAGTGGGATATAATTGGATCACTGGAGAAGTTAACACAGAGCATAGGGAGCCATGTGTAGTCTGTGAGCCTATGTTGTCATAACAGCAGTAAGTTACCCCTTTCCCCTTAGCTTCCTGTCTTATCACACGACCCTCTGACTTGTTTCCTATCACATTCACACCATCCAAAAGGCCCCGCCCAGAGCAATCTCTCAGATTCACAGAACTGTGAGCTAGATACACCTCTTTTCTTAACAGACTACCTAGCCAGCCTCAGATTTTCTTTATAGCAAGGGGAAAAATAATATAGCATGTATAAAGGATCAATAAGAAAGCTGAGAGTTGGAAAGTACTATTTCAATTTCCCAAAAAGCCACTCTTCATATGAGCAGATCCTCTCCTTAGCATTCCTTTCATCTAGCACATTCTTCTGGAAAACATTAGACAGGCAAAAAGCCATTCTATATGTAGCTACGAAGTTTCAGGCCTTACTTCTCTTGCCTTTGAGCTTCCTTCCACTTGGAGTATTCTTCCATGTTATCCAAATAAGAAATGCCTGGTTATTCTTTAAAGGCTAAGAAAATGCAAACTGTCTATGATTTTTCTTAGACATCCATGCCTCTAACATTGAAATAAAATGTCCACACCTGTGTTTCTGATAATGCCATCCCACTGCTGTGGTGGAAAAGAACCTGCCACATTCTCTGCTCCCTCACCAGTTATTCTGTCTGCTGCCAGAGTTGCTCTCCTACTACTTCTGCTCACACAGGTGAGACACTCAATAAATAAATGAAACAGCCCTTATTTCAAATCTAAAACTAATTTGTGGAATGTGCTCTTCATTTTGACAACAAATAAACATTATCAGTGTTTTCAAGCTAACTTACTGAATAACTTAAACTCTTTGTTTTGCTGATGGGGATAAACTTTGTTTCCATTTTTAGTAAGCAGGCTCTGTACCATAAGCAATGCTTTTGAGGAACTTTTCCTAAGCCCTAGAGATACCATACCTTGAAAACACCAACAGGGGTTTTGAGGAAATGTACTACCTACTACTGTTGGTAATAATAGTATATAAAGCCATAAATTTGCAAAACAATAAATCTGAAATATTATGAATATCAAATACTACTGATTAATATGGTAAATTGAGAATCAAGAACAAACTTTTCAATGGAAAACAATTTTTTTATTTCTAAATCAGAGAAGATTAAAATCAGTTATACCAAGGGATCTATTATGAGTATATAACTGTTTTTATGTAGATTGTTTTTCAACTTTGAAAGGCAAAGTATCTTGGATATTTGTATATGGAGAAATATCAAGCAACCATACTTGCTACTAGCTGCATGACTATTACTGGACAAGAACCTCACATATGTTATTATTTTTACTTGTTTTCCCCAGGCTGATCACCAACTTTTTAAATCCATGTCTGTGGAGTAGCTGGGAGCACAGATTTTTTTTTTTTAATTTACCACATTGGGGTTTACCTATCTTATTTGAGTAATTTAATTACTATTTATGTTAGTAATGTTAGTACATGAGAACAGAGTAGCTCACTGAAGCTATGTGACTTATCTCATTCCTACATGATAGAGGCATCATTCACAGCCAGGTTTGAAAGACATTAGGATTCTGTAATTTCATCCCATCTCCAAACAGCTGTATTATCATGACCTGAACAAGGACAAGAACTTCAAGAATAGTTCAAGAGGGGCCGGAGATTTAGCTCAGTGGTTCCAACACCTGCCTCGCAAGCACAAGGCCCTGAGTTTGATCCCGGTAACCACATACAAGGCTGGGCGTGGTGACTCACGCCCACCAGCAATCAATACCACATATCACAGTGCCCAGCGTGGTGGCTCACGCCTGTAATCCTAGCACTCAGGAGGCAGAGACAGGAGGATTGCTGAGTTCGAGGCTTGCCTGGACTACATAATGAGCTCAGGGCCAGCCTGAACTACAAAGCGAGACCCTGTCTCAAAAAAAAAAAAAAAAAAAAAAAAAAAAAAAAAAAAAAAAAAGAATAGTTCAAGTGCCACCAAGTGACTCAGCTTTCTCATAGGCATAAACAGACCCTGAGAGAAGATACATAGATTTGTTTCCCCACATGTTCACTGTGGGTGCTCATGGCTTGGCAATCTGAATTCCAGCCATGGTGCTCCAGTTACACAGTTAAGAGCTTGCCCTGCTATACCAGAAAAAATACTTACTTGGGTTTCAGGTCAGAAAAACCACTGGTCTACAGGTATCATGACCCTTCTCTTCCATGTTATGTTTCTCTTACATACTTACTGTTGCATTTGTGCTCAAAAGCAAGGTTCAGTTGGAGATAAGGAGATGGAAATGAGGTGTTGCATGAAATAATACTTGTTCAAATACTTGTCTCATCATCTACCATTTCTGCACACTGTCCTGGTGAAAGCAACACACATCTTGTCCTGCTCCCCACTCCTGATGGACACAGACTGTGCTGGGACAGAGCTCCAGCTACCTAGGGCAGGGGTACTCTGGCTCTGGTTCATAAGTGTCAAGGAGCACAGGCAGAGCCCTGCACAGCTTTCAGTGGACAGAGGACTCCATATTACTGTGAGCACAAAGCTTATTCCATCATTATTTCAAGTATTTGTATATTGAAATCAAGTGTATAAATTTGAAGGTAAAGTCTGTACATGGTCTTGAGATGTAGCTAGTGATGCATTTGATTAGGTGAAGAACATTATTAGGTCTTCCTTCTCCCTCCCTTCTTTCATTTTTGCAGTACTGGGGATTGAATCCTTAGCCTTGCACATACTAGGTAGGTGTTTTACCACTGAGCTACATCTGCAGCTCTTTTCTATTCCTTTTGATTTAATTTCCCTGAGTGTCTGTGCTGAGAAAATATTTATATGTGTGTTCTATGGGGTTTTTATATAAGTATGAGGATATGGACGTTCTCATGAGTAATCGTCCCAAAAAGATAACTTTTAGCAAATACCAGTGGATGAAGTGACTGCTAAGAAATTTCTCAGCCAAGAGTAATGGTGCATACCTGTAGTCCCAACTACATGGGAGGATGAGGCAGGAACATCACCTGAGCCCAGGACAACCTGGACAATATAGCAAGACCCCATATTTAATAAAAAGAAGTAAAAATTCTTTGACATAATTACTTCAAGACTTATGAAGTACCAGAGGTGGTTGAAGAGCTAAAATTACTGATGGGAGCAAGAATTCAATTTAATTCAATTCAATTCGTGCTTGATGCTCTAAAAACCACCTTTCTTGGTCATATGGAAAAGAGAGGAAGATAACAAGCATTAAAGCATTAAAATAATAACTTCACTGGCTGAACTTTCCCTCAGGGCAGAGAGGGTTTGTCCAGTTAATGAAGATGATGCTGTTAAAGATTAATCCTATTATGTGTGGGGAAAGTATTCTACATGCTCTACTGGAGAGAACCCAGAAGTGTGATAGGGTAGTAATTTCCTTTAAAAATTTATTTATTGAGGGCTCTGGGGTCAAGAGTCAGTACACCTGTGTTTAAGGGAAGTAGCACAAGTTCTGCACATATGAGAACTAAGTATCAATCCTGACCGATACGAGCAATTTCTTAAGAGGAGAATGAATACACAGGGCAATCAGGGTTGGGTTCAATTCCATCAGGTCTCAGTTACTGAAACTGACAATCAAAATGAGAATTAAGTTGTATCATATTCTGGTACAGAGTCTCAATGTTGAGTGTGATCATGATGTGTGTATATAAAGTATAGCAATAAAAATTCAATTAAAAAAATGATATTCCAGGCAAAGAAAACACTCATCAAACCCTACTGTTTCATGGAGCTTGCCCTGGGGGGTGAGATTCATAGGGAAATGACTTAGTAATGTTAAAGCAAGTTTTTGAGAATCCGGGGTGCTTAAGGCAGTTAATTCCTATGAGAATTTATTGGGGTGAACGTTGGAAATCAGACTACAGTGTCACTTACATGGGTTCCCTAGGTGTGGCCCTGTGGGACCTGGAATGGTGTAGCCTGCCTGGCACACACCATTCTCTCTAACGTGTTGTCCTAGTGAACACGTGTTCTCCCTGCTTATATCTAGCATAGAGGTCACATCCTTTATGGAGGCACTAACTTCCAGGCAGAGGTGACTGTTTATTGATGGCCCATGAAACTTTGGGTGCCTTTTCATGTGCAGGTACACGGCATGTTAAGCTTCCTATGAAATTCAGTACGACATTTGCCTCCTGTACCTCAAGACCCAGGCGTGTCCCACTGAGATTCCTGCCTATATCAGAGATGTTTCTAAGTAAGGCTGGAGAAGACTGCTGCACATATAACCAAGGTAGAGGAAGTTTACAGATGGTTGAGATTCCCTGCTGCAGTCAGCAAGGTTGCCTTGCTTGGTGGCCTCGAGGTCCAGTGAAGCTCCAGGCAATCCTCACCATGCAGATGGTTTCCCCAATTCCACCTGTCCCACAGGTGCTAGTGTCTCAGTGTTCAAAAAGGGCTTCCAACATTCTACCACTCAGTAGAAGAAAGGCCAAAGTCCCACTGAAAATGTGTATGAATATGGGGACCGGAGAAATGTGGGTTCATTATTATATAATCTATTCATTATTATATAATCTTTGGTTCCCAATATACCATATCAGCCATAGAGCCACACTTGTTCTTTAATATGCAGATTTGATAATTTCAGTTTATAAACATGTGGTAGATCTACACAGTCCTTAGGATAAAGCACAAGTCATTTTTCACAGTAATCTAGATCCTTTATAGCCTATCCTCTAGCCCAACATCTTTACCTTGTGTCATATCTTGATCTTAAATCTAAAGATAGGTGTTCCTATATATGTTACAAATCAGCTCAGATAGATGGAGAGTAAGTGTTCCTTGTGCAAAAGAGACAGAGGTTCTATGTCTCACAGCTTATAGTCCAACTGGGGAGATCCATTAAAAATACAATTCCCTAGCCAATAATGAGCTGTGGTTATGATACATGCTTATTGATATCTGTAAATGAAATGCTTATTATAGAGTGACTCATCTGAAGAACCTACTAGAGCCTGAGCTCTGCCACTTTTCTGTGGGAGATAGAGGGGTAGGGAGTGGACAGAGTCCTTAGTAGGGACACACTAGGGTAAAGGTGGCAAGAAGATCCTCACTGGTGGAAGGCAGCTGGACTGGGAAACCTCACGGAAAGGACAATGGCCACCACAGGGGAGTGAAGGACAGAGCCGCAGGAGGAGGGAGGCAGAGCCTGGATTATAATGTCAACATTTGTGGATTATAAACTAAGAGCAATGGTTAAAGCACTGTCAACATTTGGGAAAACAATGTACAATGAATATTTGTTTACCTGTAATTTTTGTAGTTTATTAACACTTGTGTATGGTACATGCATGCATTTCTTGTGGGAAACTCTACATAAAACATTTTCTTTATTTCAACTAATTTTGGAAACCAAATTCCTTTCCCAAAAAGGAGAGGGGTGGTTCCCTACACCTGTGGCAAGGCAGCAGAACAGAACTGTCTTGCTTCCTTCCTGTGCATTTTGGCCTCTCAGTGCAGATGTGTAATTGGCTAAATTAAATGCTTGGGGAATTTTCCCACGCTGCTAAATGCAAACCACTTAGGCACAGCCTTACAAACATATCCAAGGTAATGAAGGGGAGATACGCTTCAGAAAAGTGAGTACAGGAATAACAACCAGAAAAACCTGAAAGGCACAGGTCTGGGGAGATGGGATGACTCAGGAGGTAAGAGAGAAGACAATCCACTTTCTCAGATGCCTGGCACAAGAGATGCTTTGGAGGACAAGGCACCAGACCTTAGAGGACCCCTTGGCAGGTGACCACTGGCTGCTGTCCTGCTCCTGCAGATAGCCAGGAATTAGGCAGTTGTCTATACTTCCTCCTTCCCTCATCTGCATGTCTGGCTTCCAATTGGCCACAAGTTTTCTATGTGTTCTCTGATAAGGTGTACACTGTCTGGGCATCTGGGGGGCAGTAATGAGAGAAGATTACTGCCAGATTCGGTCTACATTTCTATGTGCATTATGTCATCTTCACTGGGCCTGAGCTCACTATGTAGTCCAGGGCAGCCTAAAAGTCACAGTAATCCTCCTGCTTCTGCCTCCTGAGTGTCGGGATTGCAGGTGTGAGCCACCATGCCCAGTATTGTGGTGTGTGGTACTGATTGCTGGTGGGCATGACTCACTATGCCCAGTATTGTTGTAGGTGGTTACTGGGGACTGAACCAGGGACCTTGCACTTGCTAGGCAGGCGCCAGAACTACTGAGCTAAATCTCTGGCCCATGGTGAACTACATTAGAAGGACTTCTTTGACAGTCATGTCTGTAGGATGGCTAGGTCTGCCCTCCTCCTTCCCTTCCTTCCTTTTCACAGTGGAGCCTTTTGCTTTTAAAGTACTCAGTGGTTTAGCAACAGATTTAGGATTCAGACCCTAGTCAGGCTGACTCCAGAGCAGTCTTTCATCACATGTTTCTTCTTTATTTTTGCTTTTATATCAAGTAAAATCTCCACATACTTGGCTCCCACATTTGGATGTATCTAAAAATGTACCACGTAGACCTTTAGTGGAGCCAAATAGCAAATCAGTCACGTGGTAAAAGTTGGAACTGCTTCCTGAAAACTCCAGTACTTAGTAGTGGTGACCAGGAACGGCAGTGGCTACACTGCCTGTTTCCATTCTGCCTGGTGGGAGTAAGACACTGCCATGGTATTTCTGGTAACATTATGGACATCTGAGGAAATGATAAAACATCTCTCTGTTTCATACGGTCTTTAAAAGACCAGCGTGATCATTTTCTCTCATCTCCCCTACTCCCTTCTGTCCCCTCCTAACCCTGTCCTAAGCCCCTGAACATTTCTCAGAGTGGCCAATCAGTAATACATACACTGTCTGCATAACCTCCAAATCTCTCTTCAGGGCCTTGATCACAGCATTTTGCCACAGTCAACACAAGAGCAAGGTAAAGTTTTTCTCTTGTAGATAGGATGCTAAAGAACAATCACAAATACTCACTGTATTGTAAAGACAGAAGAAACTCACAGGCATTGGCCACTGTTCATATTCCTGTGATGAAATGACCTGTGCAGGCACTGTAACCACAGGGTTAGTGACAGTCTCTCCCAGGGAATTTCTTTCACAACTTCCATCCAATTTTTCAGTGATTGAGACAGGTCTAGGATGATGCATTAGTCTTCCTACATACTAAAGCTGGACTTTGGGGCTACGTACACTTGGCTGACAGTGTGAATCATGCCATCCTGTCATCAAGCTAAATAATTACCACTAACAGCTGAGTTGGTAGCTTAGTTCTTTACAGTATCACAGTCAATAGTTCTTTAAAAGTGATATAATTCAAAACAGTCCTATGTCTTGAGAAACTGGTAAAAGTTCTTACTTACCCATGTAGCTGAACACATAACCATCATGATATACTAAAAACACTTTGCAAAGAGGACAACTTTGACATAACATGAAAAGTATGACTTCTAGGAACTATATGTGCTCATAGCAGTTTCCCCTGTGGACAGGATGGTGCCAACCATCAAGCCCCACTCACACGCTATCTGCTAGGTAAACCATGCAACAAACATGGCTGTCTCTGTAGTGGGTGTGGGTTGCTGCAGTTTACTTATTTACGCGGGGAATGGGATTGGGAGCCTTGCATAGACCACTGCAGGGTTAAACTATATTTGCTGCTACACCCAGTGGGAGCTTTGTTTCCCATTAGGGCAACTCTAGGGAAATTATTTCTCTAGCACAGGAGTGACATGACAGATGTAGCAATGCAGAAGGAACTTGTACAGATGACTGGTATCATACAAAGTCTGAGACCTGATGTACCATGGTAAGGAAAGAGAAACTGGACATGACATGCACATCACAGAGGCTTGCAGCTTGGTGGGGAAAATCTCAGTGAAAGTCCATGGTGGTGTGGTACTGAGAATAAAATTGCGAAGGCAGACGAAACCTGCTGGAAGAGTCTGGGGAAGACAGGAGTAAGTGTGGATGTTTCAAAGTTGATTCATAGGACAGTTGGGTGGAGGACAAACAGAACCAGAAGCAAATTGGGGACAGGACACCAATGAGAAGCATGGGGGTGACCAAAGTGTGATATTACAGACTGAGTTACAGACACAAGCACACTGTCTTCTGCCAGCCGTCGGGCTCAGCACTTCGTGCATAGTAATTAGCTCAGGGGAGGCGATTATTCCATTTACTCCTCACAACAGCTATAAGACAGGTATTATTTATAAGATAGGTATTATTATCTCAGTTTTTCAGGTGATAAAATCAAGTCTCAGAGAGGTGAAATGTCTTTCCTAAGATTATAATTGTTTGAAGGGACACAGCTAGAATTCAAAGCCGAGCCAGCCTCATTGGAGAAGAGTTTTCATGGAAGTTTAGACATAAGATAAAAAGAGAAAGGAGCAAAATTGAACCCATCACAACATAACACATAAATGCAAACTCCTTAAAAGTCACTCTAGGGTTTTGCTTCATTGTAGTATTTTCTTAGGTGATGCTGGGCTTCTGTATTATTCCAGACTCCTTCCTGTCTTTATAGACTTCTACTGTGTGTTTGGAAATTTGAAAGTTTCTTCTGACCAGATGGAATCCCAGACTGAATGGTTCCTCTGTGGGAGAGATTTCCAGCCCAGTGGAGATTCTGAAAAATGCCAGTGAGACTCCAGCTTTTTGGGCACATTCACAACTATTTGCATCATAGCTCCCCCATTTGGCAAACAAGGCTGAATCTACTACAAAATATACAGGGCCTTTTGTGTTTTTCTCTTTGTTATTTTCTGCTATTCTCTCCATCTAGCAGTGCGCTTCAGCCCTGTGCCCTCCCCCTACCCTAAATACACACAGTTGCATGCCACCCCTTGGTCCTTGAAAACTGGAGAAATGGCATCTCTATGCCTGCTTGTTCCAAAATCCTTACAGTCAGACTTGATTCTCTCTTCTGTCATGTGTAATCATGGAGTCAATCATCCCAACTCTCTTTTTAAGTTATATCTACCATCTAACCACTTCTTAAAAACCTTCAGCCATTACCACCCTGGTGCACACCCCATTATTTCTTACCTGGATAATTATGATAGCCTCTTAGCTGGTACCCCCATTTATATTCTCATCCCTTCAAAACTGTGCACCACTCAATAGCCAGGGTGATCCTGGCTACACGAGTGAAATGTTGCTTCTTCGCTCAAATCCTCCAGTGGTAAAATCCAAATTGTTCCCTAGGTCTGGGGGGCCCTTCCTGATGCAGCAGCCTCCCTGCTCCCTCTTTAATGTTTCCCCTATAGTTCTCCTCTTGACTGATGGCATCCAGTTACAATGTCCCTCTTGCATCTTATCAGAGCTCCTGAGCAGGTTCCCTGTCAAGGTCTCTGCTTCCCCATGGCTCTCTCCCTGCTGTGCTCAAGCTCACACGGAGCCTTCTCCACTTGCCTTTCTAGCAACTTCACCCTGTCACTCTCAGCTCCCTTGGCTTGCTCTCCTTCTGTAGCTCGGAACGCGCACTCCTGCCCTGTGTGGCTGTGCGTGTGTTATTCCCCGTGTCTTCTCCTCAGCATGGTGGCCATCTTACGGTTAGAGTTAGGGTTTAGGTCACTGTTTTATCACCAAGCCTTATCACATGGCCTGTCACACAGCAGGTGCTCAACAAATCACTGTGAACTGTACAAATGAATCTAAATTGAGGCACTGGTAGGCCTACACTAGAAACATCAGTAATGACCAAGATAACGAAAATAAGTCCAGAGAGGGTGGAAATGAGAAAAATGGAAGCCATGCTACAAATTGCAAGATTGAATAAATGGACACAATGTTAAATATCTACAATGATGATTTAACAATAAACCAAGTTTAATCAGAACTGAAGACATTCAGGTGAAGCTGTGTTCTCTGCAATAACTTCATTGCAACTCTCTGTACTGTGACTTACAGGAAGCTCAGAACTGATGGGTGACAGCTGGCATCCATGAACACTGCAGGAAACTTCTAAGTTCAGCCCTCTTGAAACCCCACTAGAAAGCAAATGGAGAAGACTGCCCCTGAAGCTACATGAATGTAAAACAGGGAAACTGAATGGAGGGTAGGTACTGGACAAAAAAATAAGATAAAAAGTTAGCCTTTTTCCTCCAAGTAAGAGGGTAGCCTTCACATACTTACGTCCAGGGTGGTTATCTGTCCCCCAAGGACGGCTTCCCACCTCCAAACTTGGGCTTCTGCATGGGGTTTTACTCCCACATCTGACCTCATTCATGCCCATAGAAAATAGCAGAAATGCTCACCCAACTCCCAGTTTGATGTCTTAAAGGCTTCCTGCTGTTTTATGTCTGCTGTGTGCATGAAGACCACATGCTCAGGGAGGATAATGTTAGGGGCTAAATCGTGTCCTCCCCAAATGCTCAGACTGATGTCCTGAGAGCCAACACCTCAGAATGGCTTGTATTTTCAAGCAGAATCTTTAAAGGAGAAGACAGGATACAAGGAAGCCATTATGGTAAAGTCTCAGCCAGTATGAGGATACCATTAGAAACACAGGGAATGTTCAGAGGGAAAGCAATAAAGATACAAGGAGAAGACATATATCTATTTGTCTCTTGACCTTGGACTTCTACCTCCAGAACTATAAGCAATAAATTTCCTCTGTTTAAACACAATGTCCTGTTTCTTGTGAAAGCTCTAGCAAAGGACTGCAGACATTGGGATGGATGGGAAAGTACTGGGGTGAACAGATCTGACCCCCTTTCCTTTACTGCCTCAAGGCAGAATCACCAGTCCTGACTTTAAGCGTTCCTGTGTTATGCAGCTTTCTCTACACACCAACACAATACTTGTGGGGAAAATGGAAGTGGCGTATAAGGCAGAAAGGTGAAGCCAATCATGATAACATTGAATGTGACTACGTGCTATAACCTTAGCGTGAAGAATGGTTGACAAAGGCAAAATGCACACATCAGACATCCCTCAAGCTGTGCAGAACATATACACATGCAACCTTGGAAGCAGCTATAGGAAGAAAAACAAAAACACTTTCTTAATAGTATTAGTTGTGATGGAGGGGCAGACCTTCTTTCCACAAGATGCGGCTTCCTTACTCATATAAGGTAAATCAGCTTCATCGGCAGGGGAATGGGCTCACACTTGTTTCTCTATTCATAAACCTCTACCACACGCAGGGAGGGCATCAGCTGTCAGACATGAGCCCCCACTGGCTGCGAGCAGTGCTGTCCCCACCCCTCCCCCTTCCCCATGCTGCTCCTTTTCCCAGGCCTGGCTGCACCTTCCCCTTGTTTTGGTCCAGAGCCGCAGAGAGGCTGGAGGGGACCCGGGACCAGAAGAGCAGGAGGAGGGAAGGGCAGCAGGAAGCAGACATTCCAGTTCTCAGCACTCCACCTCCCTCCCTGAGGAATGCATTGTAAAACCTAGGCAAAGCTATTAAAGCTTCAAGGATTACAGAAACATCTGGGTGTGAGGTGTGGGGTGTGAGCCAGGCCGAGGTCGCCAACTGAGCAGCGCGGACTGCCGCAGCAGCAAGGAGTCATTCTTGGGACTGCGCCGACCACATGTGTTTGGCGGGCTGCTGCTATAAAGCAGTGCAGTGACGAGCTTCTGAGTCCAGCGGCATAGTCTGCTCTCCGCCTTGCTCTGCAGGAGAAACGCCCACCGCCCACACCACATGACCTCTGCGGGTAGCTTTTGAGCAAACAGGCTTCTGTATGAACCACATGGCACCTCTTTCATAAGTGACACTACAAAATGTTTAGGGAACTTCACGGGCAAAACCAAATGTGCCCCATTAAAACGTTTTAATCTGTAGGGCAAATTTAAAATGCTCAAATATACCACTCATGACACAATTACTGGTAATGAAAACTACTCTTAGATATGAAAGTAATTTTGTAAGATACTTTCAAATTGTTTCTTCTTTTAGTGTCTTATAGTAGGGGAGAGTGGTTTGTTCAGGTAACTGAAGGGAATCGTAAGTATCTGTCATGGGCCAAAATGGTCTTGAGTTCTCTAACTGAAAGTCAATACTGAACCAAAGTAGCACTTCAGTGGAGTATTCATGTCAAAGCTTCATCTGACCCTCCAAGGGCCCAGAGAGACACAGAAATGAGAGGTCCAACTTGGAGCTAAATGAAGAAGGGGCACCTGTATATAATTCTGCAGAGAAGCACTAAGCAAACAATATCTCTGACACTGAAATCGTGCATGCATAGAACTACACCAACAATACCAAGAAGCCAAGTGCAGAACATACTCCTGTAATCCCAACACTTGGGAAGCTGAGGCAGGATTGCTAAGAGTTCAAGGCCAGCCTGGACTACACAGTGAGAGCATGTCTGGGGGAGGGGGCAAGAAATTGCTGTAATAAAAGAAATTGCAGAGCTAAGTCGCAGGGTAATTATGCACTGGGTGTGAATTTGAGCTGCATGCCCACTGATGTCATGGTATTTTATTGGGCATAAAGATAGCAGTGCTCAGTTTTACGGGAATGCAAGACCATAAAAGAGACTGCGTGAGAGTGCAAACCAACTTTAGTCATCAGTGGGAGATGTTACACTTGCTCGATGTCCCTTAATAAATTTGTGAAAACACTAAATGACTTATAAATAATTAGGGAGCTGAGAGCAATAATAAAACGAACGTTCACTGAGTGATCATAAAGTGCAGACACACTGAGATCAAATTACATTATGGAGGACTGTCACCGTGATGCCTGCCTTCCTCTCGACCTCTCTTCTCCACTGTGACACGTTCGTTCCCAGGCCACCTCCCTGACTGCGCTGGCTCCGGCATGCTGCCCTCTGTGTTCTTCAGTGTTGTGGGCGACTGTGAGAGGGCCCAGGGTGTGAAGGTTCACACCCGTGCCACTTCCCCTGGGACACCATCACCCTCTCCCACTGCCATCGGTTCCTTGGGGTGAGGGACCCTCCCCTCTGATGGGCTGCCCAGTCTTCTCTCCTAAGCAGCCAGTGACTCTCCCACCACAATTTGCTTCCACATCTTTCTCTCATCATAGCCGTTCTGTTGATCTTGGCAGCAGTGATGGTGAAACTTTCACCGATACTCACAGAGCAGCCAGCCATACTTGGCCCGTGGCTCCCTGTGATTCGGAGGCAGAGCTCAAGCTGACGTCCCTCCCTCTCTGGTAGGTGACTGTCCCTCACCCTGGGTGAATCCTGACAACAGCCTTCAGTAGCCTGCTAGAACTTGCACTGCTGCCCTTCAGGGGCTGAGCCACGCCCTGGCCTCCCTGGCCTGGTCTCCTCTTCCCAGCCGTCCTCCTCGGGGTGCTGGCCCTGCGAACACTCAGGGGAGCAGGAAAAGTACTGATGATCACGGAGGTGTATTTCATGCCGCAAACAGAAGGCTCTGCCTCTGCACGAGACTATCTGGTAGCCCTGGACTTGCACACATCAGAGCCCTATATCATGGTCCCCTCATGTGTGGGGTGTGACCTGAGACACCAGCGGACACCTGAAACTGAACACAGTGCTGGCTCTGTGTACACTGAGCTCTTTCCTACACACACCTACCCAAGGTCAAGTATAAACTTGGCACAATAAGAGGCAAATACAATAACTAGTAAGAAAACAATTACAGTCACAGAGCACAGTAAGAGTTGTGGGAATGCGGTCCTGCCCCTTAGGGCACCTCACTCCTCCGTGCTCAGCCAGGGTCTCCGATGATGGAAGACGACTGAGTGAAGATTTCCTGGGGGACTGCACCAGGGAAGCAAACCCCAGGACCCTAGACTCACTGCTGTCAGGAAACAAACACTGGTAGCCAGAAGGGAAGCAAAGCTTTGGGGTATCAGGGCTTTGTCTAAGGTAACCTCTCAACTTCCCAGCCTGAGACCTTTTCCTGTTTATATCATAGCTTTTTTCTCTTGCCATTTCCTTTCTATAAAACATTCATTATATCAGATATACAGAAGTACATAGATTTTTGCCAAACTGTGTGGTATGCAACCAGAAGAGCATGTGTGTGTGTGTGCTCTGAAGCATACACACCCTTCCCAAGTACTCATTTTTAAAATATTTTCTGAGTACTTCAGGAGCAAGTCCATTTTTAGTTTAAAGAAACAAAGCCCAGAAATGATCTGAGACCACAGAAATACTCCACAAAGAAAGAGCCATTTACATGTAGTGATCATGCTTGGGTGTTGGTGGTATATACCTGTAAGTCTATCAACTTGGGAGGCTGAGGCAGGAGGATCTCCAGGAGTTCAAGGGCAGCCTGGATACACAGTGAGAATCTATCTCAAAAAAAAAAAAAATGTGTAGCAAGTAGCAAGTCAAGCTGCCCCAGATGTGTGCAAGGCTGGGCACCGTACACATCCGTGCTCTGCCTCCTGTAGGTGAGTTTCCCTATGCCAGCTGTGGTGAACCTATGGCACATGTGCTGCAGAACAGTGCTGCATCATTGAAAGCTCCACGAAGTTTAGCAAATGCTGTCTGTGCCATCCGTGTACTTCAGGTGTGAGGGTCTGCAGTAAACTCTTAGCAGCTACAATGCTCCCAAGAAGCAGAATAGTGCCACAAGTCAGGTTTTCAGATGAAACGTGTTTTCACTTAGGATGGCGTTAAAAATTCAAACAAATTACTAATATTCACTGGAGCGAGGGAACATGAAAGGTAAATAAAGAGATGGGGTGGTTCTGTGAGAATCTGGGTAAGTGCACAGAGCATGCCCACGTGCACACAGAAAGGCATGTAGTATGCAACACAGCCCTTTAGACTAGGGCTCCACCCATGTGGGGACCTGTGACTCTGAGACTCCGTGGGTGTCACGTGCACTGTGCGGAGGCTGCCAGTGCTGGGCATGTGCACCCACCTATGCCTCTAAGGTGCCGCTGCACAGTGCGCCCTCAGGTTTGTCCCTCCTTGGCCGCCAGGCTTCCATTCCTCATCCAGGTCTGGCCTGTTATCCCAGAACCTCATGAGTGTGAGGTTAAAAACCTGGACCCTTTGGGCTGTTGGCAGTTTTCAACTTTACTCAGTTGAGTTCTATAAATCTCATTGCTGATTTCTTTTAGTTTGTCTGGGAGGACATGATGGGCTTGTCACTACTAATTTCTTGATGTAGCCCTTGCTTTTTCTGGTCAGAGCAATCAGACTTATACATAAAATATTTCTACTACGAAAATGTCTCCACATTTTACCATCTTCATATGTTTATAGATAGCTAAGGTTCCCAAATGCAGGTAAGAAGCTGACAAAGACAGATGTAAAACTGGCTCAGAGGCCAGGCCTCTAAGAGACACATCTGTCATGGGTCAGACTCACTCTTTTGACTACTGCATATTGCTGCAAAAGCCTCATTAGCCATGGAAGTCTGAGCTGAGGTCCTCCTCCTCATCCTCTTTAAACACAGTGTAAGAAATCAGCCTCAGTTACCCACAGAGCTGTCGTGGCCAAGCACAGGCCATAGATGGTTAAGTACAGCAAGTGAATACTCCCCAAAAGTCAGAATAACACCCAGGTCTATAGAGGGCCTGCTAAATTGTTTCATCAAAAACTAATCTATGAGAAATTTAAGCTGGAAGCTAAATATTACAATTTGAAGGGAGGAAGGAAGAAAAGGGAGGAAAGAAGGGGAAAATCAAACACTTCTCTACATGAAAAGGGTGAATGGTCATTATTTTCCTCATCTACCCCCCAAAAAAGAAAAGGTCTCTCTCTCTACTATCAAAGCAGGCAAGTTAGGATTTCTTTCCTTTCACTTATCAAGAGATTTTGTTTTTTACCTTCAAAGTCTACATCTCCGACTAATTTTGTCTTCCCTGTCACAGGATCGCAGAGGTAGTTGATGCCCACGTCGATCACAGCAGCACCTTCTTTAACCATATCGGCCGTGATCAGCTTTGGGATGCCTGCAGACAGAATGGAAGTGTGAGATGCTCCCGCTATACTCTGACCTTGTGCCTCAGGGTAACAATGGATATAAGTCTCCCGTTGTTGCTGTTGTGGATCTCAAAAGTCCACACCGTGCATTTATAAGAGGCCACTTGTGCTCCGATGCGTTCCCATGAGGCAACGCGAGAGGATCTGGGAGACACACAGGCCTGTGGACGAGGCCCGTCAGCCACTGCCCTCATCTCGGCACCTGCTCACCGGCCTCCACTCTGGGAGGCCTCGTTCTGTGTTTGCCACGTTATCAGCAGCACAAGACATCCCAGGCATGCGCAGGCTCTGCAGATGTAGAGGAGGGAAAGCAACTTGCAGATTGGAGGAAGAGAGCAGGGAGGAAGGGAGGGAAGAGAGGGAAATGAGCATAATCATATTTCACAAGCCTCTGGGGGTATGGTTAGCAGCTAGGTGCCCTCCACACAGCCTCTTGCCAACTGCAAATGTGAGGTGGTTTTTAATTTTTTTCTGGGTTTCTTTCATTCATTTTGTTTGCATGAGACTGTGACAGATGTCAGGAAGAGTAAGCTCTTCTAGCTGTTGCTTGCTTCTAGCTGAAACTGTGGCTCTATAGGAATCTTATGTTATCGAGTTTCATGAGACTCTTCAAATTTTGTTTCATGCACACAGAACCTACTATCAGCAGCACGTTAGAGGTGTTTTGTTTTGTTTTGTAATGAATGATCATTAAAACATCTCTGAACCTAGTGGAATAGAACAGGACCAGATTCTTGTGTCTCATGGTCCTGTCGGCTGCCTGGGCTCAGCTGTGGGATCTCGCTGGAGATCTTGCATGGAACTGGATCATCTGAGAGCATGTGCAGCCTGAGTCTGCAGCTCATTTGCTGGTCGCTCAAATGGAGCACACATGCATGTGAACTCTCCTGGGGCTGTGACTCTCCTGGCCTGGTGGCTGACTTCTGAGTGCACATGCACCAAGAGACAGGAAGTGGGAGCTGCCAGCTTCCTATGCTGGAACCTGAAGCTCGAATATCCTGTCTGTCATTTTTTTATTAGCTCAACTATATCACAGTTCATGCAGGTCCAAGAGGAGGAAAAGAGTCCACTTCTCAGCAGGGGTGTGTGGTCTTTACCATGTTGCCTCCGGGAGGCACGTGTTGCCCTAAGTTAGCCTGTTGTGCTATTAGACACTTTGTCCCACCATCCAGAGTTGCCACTTAAGGATTTTAGGTGACTTATATGTCACCTGGTGACACATAATTTTTAGTGCTGGTAAGAGTTTAAAGGTCATAAACCAAACTGCTGGCCCAGCCATCACAGGCATACCTGATTGTCCACTGTAACCTAACCAAAGAGGCATCACTATTTGAGATACATTTTACCTTGCTTACCAATCTAGTGACATAAGATTTCACCTGTTTTTTAATTTTATTTTATTTTATTTTTTTGAGACAGGGTCTTGCTTTGTAGTTCAGGCTGGCTCTGAGCTCACTATGTAGCCCAGGCAAGCCTCGAACTCAGCAATCCTCCTGTCTCTGCCTCCTGAGTGCTGGGATGACAGGCGTGAGCCACCACACCCGGCAGATTTCACCTGTTTTTTAAAATCACTTCTAGTGCAAATACTGAGGATTGCTTTAAAGACAGCCATAAAATACTGTTTATTCTTGTCATCCTGAGCTCCAGGAAATTTTTAAAAATGAGAATCCCAGCTGTGGTAGGCTAAGAGCAGATTCGAATTGCCCTCGGATACTGTGACATCTCAGAGAATATCAGGATGACAGTGGACAATGGCAGCTCTGTCAATTCCCAGGAAACTTAGAAAATGGGAACATTTAAATGCCAAATATTTTTGGATAAAGATATTATATGTTGTCCACAGTAGAAATTTTAGATAATACCCAAAAGTTTAAGGTGAAAATGAAAATCACTATTTTCATACCTAAAGATAACAAGTACTAGTATTGCTATTGTTTCTAGGATCTCAAAATATTTACATATTAGATATAAAATATGACACCTACATTTCATTCATATTGTCTCTATTTTACCTCTTTTCCTCTGAAATTAAGTTGTGATCATTTTCTCTTTTCATCAATTAAAATTATTTAAACTAATCATTGTACAGATTGCTCTAGTTCCTGATCCTTCCATATGCTGCAGTATCTTTGTCTACTTTTGTGCTAGTACCATGCTGCTTTTGTTATTATGGCTTTGCAGTATAATTTGAAGTTGGGTATTGTGATGCCTCCAGCCTTGGTCTTTTTTGCTTAGGATTAGTTTGGCTACTAGGGATCCTTTGTATTTCCATATGAAATTCAGGATTTTTTTCTGATTCGATGAAGAATATTATTCTTATTTTGATGGGGATTGCACTGAATCTATAGATCATTTTCAGTAATGTGGCTATTTTAACATTAGTTCTGCCAATTTTTGAACATGGAAGGTCTTCCCGCCTTCTAACATCTTCTTCAACTTCTCTCTTCAAGGTTTTAAGTTTTGATTATTGAGGTCTTTTGCATTGCAGCTTAGACTATGCTTAAGGCCTCTATTTTTTTAAAACCATAGTGAATGGAATTGTTTTCTTATTTCTCAGTTCATTGTTGGTATATAGAAAAACTATTGATTTTTTAAATGTTGATTTTATATTCTGTGACTTTGGGAACTTGTTTATCAGCTCTAAAAGTCTGTTGGGATCTTTAGAGTATTCTAAGTCTAGGAATGTAATATCTGCAAATAAAGGTAATATAATTTTTAACCTTTTCTATTTATATCTCCTTTATTTTTTTCTTTCTCTCTCTCTCTTGCCTAACTGCCCTAGCTAAACTTTCAAGAACTACACTGAAAGCAGTGGTAAGAATGCAAAATTGTTTTTAATATCTGGATATGTAAATGACTATCAGAGTTTTCTTGCTTTTTTATTACTTTAATAAATAAAGAGCCCATATCTGCACATGACATAAAATTGGATACAATAATGTCACAGTTTCATCTGAAACAGTACCCACAACTTAAGGGAAAAAAAGGTTTAATTCTGTCTCACAGTTTTAGCTCACAGTTGTGTTAAAACTCCAAGGGATGATCCTTTGGAATTCAACACTGACAGGCAGGAAGGTGTGGTAGGAGGATCTGGTGGAGGAAAGCAGCTCACCTCATAGAACACAGGAAGCAGAGAGAGAAGGCATGGGCTAGGAAGGGAGAGAGATACCTTACGAGGTCACATCCCCAGTGATCCCTTCTTCTGACCAGGTCCCACTTCCTAATATCACATTTAGTTCTGCACTCCCCTGGTTCACTCACTTTTCAAAAGCCCACCTAGGAATGCATGGGGCTCTTGGGGGATATCCAAATATAAATCCTAAAAAATAGATAGTAGGTTATCACTTTGGAATGATGGGTTATAAGCAGCAAAAGGAGTCTGAAGGGAGAACAATGTATAATTCTTACCAGATGATGCACTTGGTTAAAAACATACTAAAAATTAAGATAGGCGATGTCCAAATCTAAAGGTGTGATAATTTCCATTAGACTTTAAAGTAGATGCTCACTGGGAAAGCAGGCTGCATTCTAAATGGAGTTCCAGACAAGGATGACTAGAGCAGCCCAAAAATCATGTTGACTGTTCTGCTTTTTGGTTCAGCTGTTTACTATCAGTTTGGAACAAGGTCAAATAGCTCAAGTTGGAATGTAAACCAGCTATAATTTTAAATATGTTTAATACTAGATTTTCATAGCAAGACTCTCTTAGTGAAAGAAGCAGTGTGTTGATCTGTGCTCTATGTACAAATGCCTTATGTTGCTGTGGACTTAAAACATCACATTCTCAGAGGGGGAGAAGCAGTTAGTGGCAGCAACAGTATGCTGACAGCTTACTGAGGGCTCTGAAACAGAAGTGCAACTCCAGCTGCTGACCTCAGGAAAAAGTACACACCAGGCCGGGAATGGAGCTCAGTGGTGCTGCGCCTGCCTAGCTAAGATGCCCGCTCAGTACCAAAAAGAAACAAGACAAACAAACAAAACAAGGAAAGAAAATACAAGGGGAAAAGCACAGAAAAGCAAACAACAAAAACAGCATATGTGGTTATACCTTCAATATGTCAGATTATGTAGGGTGTTTATTGCTTATAGTTTTGGAAAGAATTTGAAAAGAAGCTCGAAGTAAGAGAGTGCAATTTAGCTCAATATAAAGATTTTAAGACTAAGATATGCTACAGTGAGAAGCATCCATTATCCTTACTCCTCAGTAGAACTGCTCAGAACAGGGTAAAGCAGGGACTGAATTGGGAAGGTCCGTTGAGCGAGGGCTGGCCCCCACATGGCCTTGCCAGCCCAGTACTCTCTCTTTCCATTTGTAATTCTCCAGGTGTACTGAGAATAAGAGTTCCTGGGACAGGACGCACCACTCACGCTAGACTCCTCCCTCTTAGAACCAGGTGCTCTGCAGAGCCTAAGCTAGACAAGCCAGGTGGAATCTCAGGGATACGATAAGAATCATTGCAAATCTAATAAGCTACCTATTAGATTCTGTATAAGCATTTGCTGTTACGAAGGTACACTTTGATATTTAGCAGTTTTCAAACTTTCTATCAATTGCCTAAGTTTTCAATATGACAGTTTCACTCTAATTTCTGTGTCACCTCTAACATTTGAAATTGAATTGTTACATACTTATCATTAAAAAAATTCCAGTTTCTACAAATATAGTTATACAGGGAAGCACAAGCTCAAGATAAGCTTGCTGCTTTTCACCCAATCTTTTTATTCCATCTATAAATTTATTTGTCACAAGAAACGGTTTGTTAATGGAGACTTTCTAAAATACCAATAATTGGGACAAAAGTCTTACAGTAAAATGATTTCAGCAGGAAACTTGAGAAGATCTCTAACTTATCTAAGATCCTGATTAGTAAGTAGTCTGAAGACTGGGTGATCTGCAAAGAAAATCGCATTGCTTCAAGGTAATCCCTTTCCCATCAGGGGATGCAAATTTGCTTTTCTGTGATTCCGTCTATGAGCAATATAAAATAATTTACCACTATTGTCTTAGCAACACAGACTGAACAAAGTCCTGTTTGAAAACAATAGCTGTCCCTAAAGCACAAAGGGCATCACCTACATAGGAATGAAGTTCCCTTTATCAGAAGGTGTAGCTATTACCTCTCAAGCCATTATGAGACTGTCTCCTTGTTCTCACCAATTAGAACCCTAACTGGATATTTTCTTATGCCAATTTGTCAGTCTTAGAATTGAGTTCATATGAATTAAAAAAAAAAGTCCCTTCCTTTCAGCTCTTCTATCACAGTCATCTTGAAGTTTTTATGAACTGGTACAGTCAAGGTGTCCTGATAAAAGGAAGCAAGGTATTTACACATCACTTTAATTAGAAGAGTTCAAAGGCCTGTGCAGCATTACCTAATTAAACCTCACAACAGTTCGGTGAAGCAAACAAGAAGGTTTACCCATTATCCTCATTCACAGAAGGGAGATTCTGAGCTGCTGAGAGGCTAAATAATCTCTCAGTTTCACTGTGATGAGTCAGAGGTGAGGCAGGGAATGACACCAGAGCTCCAGCCCAGATATGAAAGTAACACCATGGAAATGTTTATTCAGGGGGCTCCGTCCATCAGCTGAAAGTTATCCTACTATGCGAGGAGCAGTAGTTGTGGTAGAATTCGTATGGATGCATAGGTTTTTCTCTAGAGGAGAAAAATTTTCCTCAGTATAGTTTGCTTTGCAGAGAGCCACATGGTGGATGAATGCATCCTAGATAAACTGAGCAACTAATAAGGGTGTCTTCTTCCAAGGTCTCCTGTTATTTCTAGAGATTGTCAAGAAGTATTTACAAACCTATGAGACAGAGGCAATAATCAGCATATCCACTCTTTTCTTTTTCTCACTTAGCTCCTATCTGATAGCTTTAAAAAATTTATTTTATTGTTACATGTTTGCAGTACACCATGATTACATTCACCAGGTGGAGTTGGCACTTGTATGTAATACATATTAATTCTTCTTATATTCCTCTTCCTCTCCACCCTCCTCTCGCTTCCTCCATCTCTTAGTTCTCTTCCCATTTGCAAAAGATCTACCTTCCTGTTACCTATTATCTATTCTTTATTTTACTTTTCAATTATATTTTGGGTTTCTCATCTAAGACAAACCTCATGGTGTTTAGGCTTGCATCCGATTTATTTACTTAACATTAAAGTCTCAAGGAACATCCATCTTCTATACACCCATCCAGAGAATAATGTCCACAATGAAACAGTATCCAGATGCTCCCAAAGTTTCTATCCCTTAAAAACCAAAATGATCGGGCCGGAGGGTTAGCTCAGTGGTTCCGGCGCCTGCCTCGCAAGCGCAAGGTCCTGAGTTCGATCCCGGGTTACCACATATAATGCTGGGTGTGGAGATACGCCCACCAACAATCAACACCGCATACCACAATGCCGGACGTGGTGGCTCACGCCTGTAATCCCAGCACTCGGGAGGCAGAGATAGGAGGATTGCTGAGCTCGCGGCGGCTTGCCTGGGCACCATAGTGAGCTCAGGGCCAGCCTGAACTACAAAGCGAGACCCTGTCTCAAAAAAGCAAAAAAAAAAAAAAAAAAAAAAACCAAAATGATCCTCAGTTTCCTACAGAGCTGGGGGCCCAGCAGAGTCTGGTCCTGTGTCAGACTTGAGGAACTGGCAATACATCATCTCTTTGTATTTAGAAATCTACAGAGCACTCAGGTAGTTCCATCACTTTCTACATCGAACCATTTTTCTGCAAACTGAACAGACTTATGGCATGTAAAGGCATGATTCCCTTTTCTTCCTCCCCTGAGTAAAACTTTAAACTCTGGAACAAGACATTGGTGTGTTTGGCTAGGAGCAAAGCCCAGAGGCCAGAGCAAGAAAGAGGTAAGGCTCTTGTATCATAAGGTGTTGTGTCGTACACAAAATGCTAATGCTGAGCAAAATGGATTTCAAATAGTTTTTGAACTCTTCTCTAAAGGAAGAACATTTAACAACCTCAGACTATAAAATGGTTAGAAGAAGGAGGGCTGTGCTGGTTCCAAGAGCACAGGAGGCAAGGGAGCTGAGCACAAGTAACAGAACCTCTCAACAGGACTGAAAAGCTCTCAAAAGTATTTTTACTATCAGTGTTTGTTCTTGGTGTTTCTGGAGGAAGGTAAGGGCTGGGATATCCTCTTCCTTCAGTTTACTCATGTTATTCTGGATTAAATTACATTTTGGATTTGTAACTCCATTTCCATGAGGATACTGACCTCAGTTTACTCTGTTTTCTTTTTAGTGGAAATTCTAAAACAAAGAATTACACTTTTAAACTGACAGAATAATTAAAAATATTACTCTGCCATAAAGAATGACAAGATAGATCCATTTAGGTGCACATGGAGACACCTGGAGGATATACTAATAAGTGAAATCAATAGATCATAGATAGGCAAATTCCAGATATTCTCTTTGACATGAACACCTGAAGATGCAAATGAGCTCTAGAAAGTATGACAGCTTTTATAGAGTGGGAAATTTCCATAAAAAATTTGGTGTGGGAATATAATGAGGGGAAGGAATAAATATGATACAGAAAGAAAATAAAAGAGTATGTATAAAGGGGGTGGGGAGGTGTGGGTGGGTAGAGATATGGGTAAAAATGAGAACTAACTTGCATCATATACTGGTACAAATTCCCCAATATTATACGTGATTGTGAGATGTATATAAATTGTACCAATAAAGAATTCAATTAAAAAATATTCATGGGACACAGTGTGATATTTTAACATATGAATGCAGTGTCCAATAAACATATCAGTAATAGCTAATTGCCATCATATAAGATATATTCATCATTACTTTGTATTGAAAACAATTTTTAAAATCCTCTCTTCTGGTTACTTGAAACTATATCATAAATTCTTAATTATAGTCACTCTACAGTGGTATGGAAAACTTACACTTAATCTTCTGGTCTAATATTATTGTTCATACCTGTTTATCACACTTTTTATTATTGGTGCTTGTTTGCAGAATGTACTGTTTATATTCCTTATGTGAAGTTGGAACGTGTGTATAGCACACTTTCTTTTCCATCCCCTTTTATTTTATTTTATTTTATTTTATTTTATTTTATTTTATTTTTTTGTAATTTAGGAAATTTTATTTTATTCTTCAAAAAGCAACAAGAGGCACTAAAGTGTTTTATGTTGGAGTCAAAATGTTGAAATACATGTTTTGAGAGCGTAGTATTGGAATGAAAGCATTGGTGACCCATTAGAAGGTCTTGAAACAACCTAATAAGAGGTAATTACTAGCAACTGCATACTTTGATAAATGTGATGATAACCATTTTATTAGACAGGTCCCAGGACAAGTACATGATAGTTTGGATATGGTTGGTAAAGAAAACAGAGAGGTCCAGTTTAACTGATGGGTTTCTGGCTCTTAAAATTCCAAAACTAGGAGTGTCACAGACCAAAACAGATTCATGGTTTCTTAAATCAGTTTTGTTCAAATGCAGTCGAATTGGCTTTGGGATCTCCAGGTGAAGATAGTAAGCTTTTTTTTTTCTTTCAGAATCATATTTATTCCTTCCCCTCATTACATCCCCCACCAAATTTCCTTTGGAAATTTCCCATTCTAAAAATAGTGTCATACTACTAGAGCTCATTTGCATCTACCAGTGCTCATATCAATGAGAAGATCTGGTATTTGCCTATCTGTGCTCTATTGATTTCACTCCTTAGCGTGTCCTCCAGGTGCATCCATTTGCACATAAATGAATCAATCTTGTCATTCTTTATGGCAGAATAGTACTCCATGTTATATAAAAAAAACCCCACGTCTTCTTTATCCAGTCTCCAGTTGATGAGCATTTGGGTTGTTTCCAAGATTGAGCTATCACGAACTGAGCTGCTATGAACAAGGGTGTACACCTGTTTTTCCACTGTGATTTTCTACGTTCTTTTGGGCATATTCCTAGCAGGGGGATGGCAGGGTCAAATGGGACCCCTAGTCCTAGTTTTCTGAGAAATCTCCACACATATCTCCACAATGGTTGCACAAGTCTGCAGTCCCACCAACAGTGGAGAAGGGTTCCTTTCTCCCCACAGCCTCGCCAGCATTTATTGTTGGTTCCGTCCCCTTTTAAAAAGATCTCCCTACTTCCTATCATCTATCTTTTATTATATTCTTCATTTTTATACTATATAAAAGAACCTGTGGTATTTAACCTCATGTGTCTGATTTATTTCACTTAGCATTATGGTCTCAATGTACATCCATTTACCTACAACTAACTCATTTATTTACTTTTCTTTATGGCAGTGTAATACTCTACTGTGCATAGAAACAATGATTTTTCTTTACCTACTCATCCACTGATGGATACACAGGCCATTTCCAAGATGTAGACATTAAGAGTTGTGCTGTTATAAACATGGGTATATATGTGTCACTGTAATATAATATCTTTCACTCTTTTGGGAAGATATCTAGAAGGGAACAGTAGGGCTAAGTTGAGTTTCTACTTTCAGATGTTTGGATGCATCTCTACATTGGTTTCCAAAGTGGTTATACTAGCTTATACTCCCACCAGTGTACAAGGCTTCCTTTTCCTTGCAACCTCAAGAGCATTTGAGTTTTTGATGATGGCTGTTCTTTCATGGGTAAAGTAAAATCTGTCTTAATTTCCATTTTTTTTTCTTTTGTAGTTCAGGCTGGCCCTGAGCTCCCTATAAAACCCAGACAAGCCTCGAACTCACAGCAATCTTCCTGCTTCTGCCTCCTGAGTGTTGGGATTACAGGAGTGAGCCACCATGCCAGGTGCTGTGTGTGATACTGATTGCCAGTAGGCATGAGTCAACATGCCCGGCACTGTGATGTATGGTTACCAGGGATCAAACTCTGGACTTTGCACTTGCAAGGCAGGCATGGGAACCACTGAGCTAAATCCCTGGCCCAAATTTGCATTTCTTTACTGGGCAGCAATTATGACCATTTCTTCATATATTTGGTGTCCATTTGTACTACTTTTACAAAGTGTCTATTCATCCACTTTTTCACTGGATCTTTTAGGTTGGGTGGTCTAACTTTTTTGAGTTTTTTGAGGAGTACTCTCAAAGTCACTCCTGGAAGCTACAGTGATCCTGATTCCAAAACCAGACAAGGATGTAAGCAAAAGAGAGAACTAGAAACCAATCTCTTAATCCAGAGGTTCAAGCCTTCTCTCTGCATTTAATGAGTTCCTTATGAAGCCAGATGATGTTTGCCTGCACTATGGCTAAAGAGCTTTTATTCAGCTATTGCACAACTTGATAAGCTCCATGAAGGCCTCATGAGGCCACCAGGCAGTTGCACAAAGATGATGAAACACGATGATGTCAGGAGCAGAACGTGAGGCAGCAAAAGTGGTCGATAACTAAATGTGTACCAGGTGCCATCCTTCTTTTCCATTCTGTTCTTTAGTTCCCTTGGATTTCCTATGGCAGAGACACCCATCTGTGTGTGGGTCAGGTGCTCAAGTCTTTACCGAGCACTCTTACTTGATTTCTTTCAGGCCTTCCTAGCATGAGGTTACTGCTGAAGGAAATATTAACAGCTTCATTTCATACACTTATTTATAAGTAACTCCCAAACACTAAATATCTACATGGTATTTAAGTAACTTGAACCAGCCCTACAAGTGACTTTTATATTACTATAAAGATATGAGAATGTAATTAATTATAATTTAGTATTACTCATAACTTCTTCATTTCTATATTCAATTCCCTTATGCTATTTTGTTATTTTTTTAATTATTGAAGCTTTTCTCTTTCTTCCCCCTTTTTGGCTAAAGTTAATATGGAGTATTTTGCTCTCTTTGCAACTGTTTCCCTAACTTCAGGTTAGGGAACTGTTCATTGCAACATGTAAGAATACAACTGATTTTTATGAGTCATATCTTTTATCTTTATATATTGCTAGACTAATTTTCCCAGTTTGAACTGTTCAGGGGATTCTTTAGGATTTCTATATTTAAGATCAAAATACATATGAATAGATAGTTATACTTCTTCCTTTTTAATCTGAATGCCATTTACTACATTTTGTTGTATATGAAACTTTAGTCCAATATAAAATATTAGTAGTAGGAATGAATACACTTTTCTTGGTCTTGATTTTGGAAGAAATGGTTCTTTCACTAATAAACATGATTGTAGTTTATGGATTTTCAGTGATGCTTATATATTAAGAAAGGTCCTTCTAAACCTAGTTTGTTGGGTTTTTAACTGAGAGGAATGTTTGTGTGTGTGTGTGTTTGTACGTGTGTGTGTTTTGAGATAGGGCCTCTTTAGCTCCAGCTGCCCTTGAACTTACTATATAGCCCAAGTTGGCCTCTAACTCGAGATGATCTTTCTGCATCAAGCTTTGTGAGTACTGGAAAAGTAGGCATGTACAACATGCCAGCTGAATGTTGGATTTTGTGTTCAGATCTTCTATATATTATGAGATGATCATATAACTTTTGTCCTTCATCCTGCTATGATATTCTACCCTAGTACATTAACTGGTTTTGTAAATTTAAGCAGTACTACATTCCCAGAGTGCAACTGAGATGGTCATGGTACAGTATATGGCTTTTACCTGCTGCTGGAGTCAATGTGCTCGCATTTTGTTGATGATATGGAGACCTGTGCTATATAAACTCTTTGGTCTGCAGTGCTCTTGCAAAGCCCCATCAAGCAGAACCATCAAGCAGAGCCCCTCCCCCCAGTACATCTTCCTGGTTTGAGAATTTTACCACATGTCCTAGCAGATCTGAAGGGCAATGAATATGAAGACAGTCTTGATTTTCCTTCAATACCTCAGACCCACAAAGGGGACTGGTATTTTTTCCCCACTGGCCCAACTGCTAACATACAATAATCATGTAATGATAGCTGGAACAATAGTAACAAGAGGATTGTTGTGCTATATCTTGTGTTATTTTCGATTCTGGACATATCAAGCATAAAAATGATACTATATTTTGGTACTTGGAGGCAGAGGAGATTGTCAGGTAAATTCATTTTATAAGCCAAAGTCAAAAAAGAGTGAGCATTTTTTCAAGAAAAAAAAATGTTCTCCATACTTGTGAGGATTAATGAGTAACTCTGTTACCTTACCCAAAGTGTTGTTTTAGAATTAATGTAACATACTTTGTGATACAAAGGACGAACAAAACATAAGGGTACTGTGTTCACCACACTCATTAGAAAATACTGCAAACATATAGAGAGAGCAACTTTGAACAGGTCTCAGGTAAAATCATGTAAATCAAAGGAATAATTTTTGAGGTAAAAATTCTTATTAAACAGCACTCGGGAGGCAGAGACAGGAGGATTGCTGAGTTCGCGGGGGCTTGCCTGGGCACCATAGTGAGCTCAGGGCCAGCCTGAACTACAAAGCAAGACCCTGTCTCAAAAAGAAAAAAAAAATCTTATTAAAAACAGACAAAATGCCAAAGTAAATGAAATGTTTCTTTTTAAAAGGTGAATAAAAGTGGACATAGAGAGCAAGAGAGCTTCCAAGCTGTCCTTCTAATACGTCACAGACCTTCACAGCTGACTTCTATCATGCTGATCTCTTCCAGGCAGTCTAAAAGGAGTAGGAGATCATATCCTCTCCTTAGGGAGCAGATATAGTGACAGAATGCCCGGGCTTGGAATTTGGGATTTGCTATGGAATGGATAATTGAAAAATTTGAAATGTACTGTAATAAAATATACCAGATACCTACACTATAATAAAAATATACCAGATACCTACAAAGAGCATAAAATATATCATGAAATGATGCAATGTGAAGTCCTTCCCTTGTTTTTTTTAATTATTCAAAAATTACTTTGAGTATGACCTAAAACAATGTTACTAGTGCACGTGGATGAATTCTCACCCATTTTGACTTGGAATTCCACATTATTTTTAGGAGTATATTGGCCTGCTGCCCTAGAATAGTTGTATATTACAATGAGTCTTTGGGTGTAATGTGTGTTTGAGTTTTACAGAGGGAAGCAACCTTCCTGGTTATCTACAAAATAAATATAACTTTGAGTTATGAAACACACACCACAAAAACTCAACAGAAACATTACTGTAAAGCATCTGCCTTTTCAAAGGAATGCAATATCTCATCCTTGATTTTATTACATTGATCCATAGGGGACCTATCAGTAAACTACAAAGAATGAATTTTCTAGCAGGGGTATAGCAGGGTCAAATGGGACCCGTAGTCCTAGTTTTCTGAGAAATCTCCACACGGATCTCCACAATGGTTGCACAAGTCTGCAATCCCACCAACAGTGGAGAAGGGTTCCTTTCTCCCCACAGCCACGCCAGCATTTATCGTTGGTTGACTTTGTGATCGCAGCCATTCTTTGTGGAGTGAGGTG